>CAUYON010204017.1:0-21067 GCA_963573935.1 Arctocebus calabarensis | reverse complement strand
ACTAAAGGCCTAAAGGAGGAGATGGGGAAAGACTGGGAGAGAAACGGAGAGAGCTTCTCTCTCCCCACTAGAATTCTCTCCCTCTACCAGGAGCCTTAATGTTTTCTGTATTCTTTTCTGTGAATAAATTCTGTCTTACCAAATAAATAAATAAATAAAAACACTTTAAAAAAAAAGGAAAATATTTCAAATGGTATAGAAAACCAGCACATTGTACCCCATAATTGCATTAATGTACACAGCTATGATTTAATTAAAAAAAAATAAAGAAAGAAAATTCCTGCCCTCACAGAGCTTATATTCTAAAGGAGAGTGATAGGCAATGTAGAGAATAAATAAATACATAATGATAAATAACAATACATGCTATAAGGAAAAAGTGAAAACAAAGAGTGACTGTGTAAGCTGGGGGTGGTAATGGTGATCTCAAGTTTAGATGGGATTAAGAAGATGACGTAAGTTGACAGGCAGCCCTGGTCTCACATAGTTTTCCAGGAAACAAAGCAAGATGGTCAGGAAGCAAAGGGCCTCAAATTCCCTGAGTGCAATCTGCCTTTGCACCCCAATTAACAGTGACAGCATACTGCTTTAAAATAGGAAATAAAGTGGAAGAAAAGCAAATGCTTGATAGTTGACCTGACATTCACTGTTGCGAGATTGGGAATGTACAATAAATGTCACTGACGGAGCAATATTCATGAAGTAAAAATGTCAGTTTTCAATTTGGCATGAGGATGATTTGACATGTATTAGTCGCACACAGAATATTATCATAATTAATGCATTAATAATGCAGCTGTCCTTTTTCTCCTGGTTTCAAGTTAAAAAGGAGGAAATGGAGAGAGGCAAGTGAAAGAGCAGCTCTTGCCCTGATCAGACCTTTTCTCCTGGTGTTTGTCTCTTCCCTTGCCCTGCCTTCTCTGTGGCATTGGCTTCTGATCAGCACTGGTCCAGATTTATCCATCTCAACGCTTCCCTCACATTCCCATGAACAACACAGTGGCTTTGTCTGCTGAGGATGTTCTCCTTAATTTTTAACAACACTCAACATATTTCACATATAGATTGTAAAAATGGCACATGAACCAAATCAGGAGAATAAGAATATCCCATAACCTCATAACCTAGAGGAAACTACTATTCCTGTTTTGGAGTTTATGCTTTAGTCTCTCCCTCCCATTTACTTATTCATATTTATAAATATTAGATAATTCTATATGTAATCAGTGATCAATTTCATATATGTTAAGGATTTTTGTCTTCGTAAATGCTTTTCCATAATATCCAATTGTTGGGTGATATAATATTGTACAGATATAGCCTGATACAATTAATCCTCTCTTATTGTCATCTAAGTTGTTTCTGTGTTTTTTATGTTGACCCTGACATAAGTAATGTAGTGATACACACACTCACCACATCTTTGCACATATCTATTTTGCTTTAGTTTGGATAAATTCTTAGATGTAGAGCTAATGGGATATGGGTTATCTATTGAAGCAATGATGCTACAAAACAAATAATATGTGTGGCATAAGAAATAAACATTATTGCTCACATGATTGGTGGCTCTGCTGATCTTGGCTGGGCCTGGTTTCATGCCTGAGGATTGACTGGCTGGCTATTAGCTGATCAAAGCTTACTGGTACTGGGATGACTCAAGAGCCTTAATACTTTTTCACTGTTACTCATTCTCCTGTAGGCTGGCCCTAGCATGTTCTCATGTCATCATTGACAAAGGCACGGGCAAGTTCTCTTAGAGTTGTTTTCAAGTCACAACTTCTATCACATTTATTAACATCGTAAAGCAAGTCATGTGATGCAACCCAGCATCAAAGAACATAACATTCTGCCCTGCTCACAGTGGGAAAGTGTTGCAAGGTTACATGGCAAGGGTCATGGATTCAGGGAAGAGTAAAAAATTGTGGCAAAAGTTGCAATTTTCCTTACCAGGTCAAAAGTCATTCTTATGTTCAAAGCTTATGATAGATGTTTCCAAATGACCCTCTAGAAAGGCTGGACCAAGCCCACTAGTGGTGTAAGATTTACCAGTTTTCTGATTCTCTTAACCCTTGCTGATTCTGGGAGTGAGTTATGGCTTTCGATCTTGGCTGTTTTGATTGGCATCTCTACCTGTTCTTGAAGCTGCACAGATTTTTTTTTTGTAGTGGTCCTTTACTTGTAGGGGGCCCTAAAAGCTGCCCACGTCTCTGTTTACTTTTCTGCTGCATCCTGGATCCTTTTGCCCTCTTTATCTAGCACTTATGTTGACCAGCTCCAAACTACATGGAATATTCAGTGAGCCATAAAGGCCCATTCCCCAATCATTTGGAGTCAGTGGGAGTTACTATGTGCCTTTACTGCCTAAAAAAGTGGTCCTCATTATTCCCTAAACACCAGGATTTCTAGGACCAGAAGGAAGCTTAGAATTGAATCTGATTTTCTTACACAGTATTGTTCCAAAGCTATTGATATTATTATGGGTATGTGTGTAGATGAAGATAGGGATACAGATAAAAATTTGTCCAGAAAATAAGTAGGAAGAAATTAATCCCCATGAACATTTTAGTATACATCTGTGTAGGGGAATTATAGGTGATTTAGAAAAAAAATCTCTAATTTTGTGTGCAGGAGTTGAGGGTCAGAGAAATTAAATGACTCATCTCATATCCCAAAGATAAATAATAACAAAACTGTGATTAGAGCCCAGTTCTGCTGTTTCCTGGTTTAACAGTCCCTTGAGACAATACCACACTATAACCTTTGAGGCTCAGCTGTCTTTTGTTTGATTGTTTGTATCTAAGTAGCATTGGCAATTTGGTTTGGTTTGGTCTGATTTTGCTTTGTTTTTTGCAGGTTCATAGGGAAATAAAGAATTTTTAGAAATGCTTGAGCCATCTAAGTCAGCTATGTGAATGCAGTGTGCATGTATGTATAAAGTCTGGATGCATACTTGCGTGGCTTCAAAACTTGACAAATGATTCAGGTGAAAGGTGGTTTTTATCTGTTAAATCACATTAAGGCTCCCAAGTGGATGCATTCTGAGTTCCGGAGATATAATTTATCAAAGGCATCACATGGATTCCATGTAATTATACTAATTATTTAGTGCATACAAAGGTAAGCTATGTAGATTTAGAACAGAATCAGATAAGCTTTTTAAGAATGTCTAAATTGGATACATTGATTAAATTTCTTGCTCTGAGCAATTGAGGATGGGTGATTATGATGGAATGTTCTTCAGCGGAGCTAATCTTCACCAGAGCTAGTCCTAATAATTGGGGGATTGACTAGGAGACTGGGGCTTTGACATCTGTCTCTGGAAAGTATGGGTTGGTCTGCTTGGAAATGACTCTCTGGCTTGTTTTCTGCCTTTTCTTTCTTTCTCTTTTATGTGAATATTGTTTTCTAGGACATCCAACAATAACAACTTTAACAAAAATGCCAGGTGCTATGGCTCGTGCCTGTAATCCTAGCACTTTGGGATGCTGAGGTGTGTGGATTGCTTGAGCTCAGGAGCTTGAGACCAGCCTGAGCAACAGCAAGACCCCATCTCTACTAAAAATGGAAAAACTAACCCGGTGTTGTGGTGGGTACCTGTAATCCCAGCTACTTGGGAGGCTGAAGATCCCTTAAGCCCAAGAGTTTGAGGTTTCTGTGAGCTTTGATACCACAGCACTCTGGGACTCTACCCAGGGTAAGACTCTGTCTCAAAAAAAAAGAAAGAAAAAAATATTTATGCACTGCTCTGTAGACCAGTGATTGGCCCAAGTGTTATTGTGATGATGAAGAAGAGAGAAACTGGATTTGAAAAGCCCTTGACCTGGGCTTTTCAACAAAAAGATGTTGGTGTCTTCAGCACATTGTTCTGAGTCAAAGTTAGATGTTAAATTGAGCCATTTGGAGGCCAGAACCATGTGGCTAAGTTAGCATCTTTTTCCCACTTAGGGCTTTCTATAAGCCTTCTTAGATCACAGAGGAACTGGGCATTCAGAGATGAACATAAGCCAGGAGAGACAAAGAGCCTGGGACCTGACGCTGCTTCAATAAACCAGAGGAACAGGGATCTTAGCCCCTAAGAAATTAGCACCTACAGGTCCTTCCTTCTTAGAGTTTCCTTTGTGTCTGTTTTTCATTGTGCCATTTGGATGGGAAGAACTGTCTACCTTAGATGCTGAATTTTTGTAAGCACTGGTAGAATGGGCAAGGTATTATAGGATTCAGATGGAGACTGTCAAAAAGAAGGATATAGGTATTCTGTGCCTAGATGGACTCTAGGGCTCACGCTTTATCATACCAAGATTCAAGAATGATAAAACTGTCAATCTTAGCCGACAATCCCACACGTACCCAAGTGCATGTTCTCTTACCCTGCACATTTGCATCGGGGCTCCACCTACTAGTATGACTCACGTAAAAGTACCTTAATGATCCTGTAAAGATCTTGGTTGGCTGCTTCTTGATGGTGAAGTGCTCAGTGAGAGAGAGTTTAAACAAACATGTCACTAGAACTGAATAAATAGATTTTGATGAAACTGGTTTGGTTCCTACTTTCCTTAGGGTGAAGCTCAGCCTTCTCCACTTCACTGGTGCTATGAAAATCCACTAGTCCTAGTTTCCAGGCTGTGTCCAAATGCACATCTAACTGCTAGCAATTCTTTAAAACCACAGCAAAATTTACATGGAGATTGAGACACTTGGGAGTGGTGGTGGGTAAAAAAAAAAATGAAGTGATAGAGCCAAAGGGCAAGGAAGGGAACTAGAGGTCCATGGCAGTATGAGCAGGAAACTGGCAGTAATGCCCCTCATCATTTTTTTTCGGGTCAGTTCAGAGGCTCCACAGCATTAAGAACAAGTCATGCCCTGTAATCTCAATTGGCTAGAAGAAACAGGTACTAAGGCAAAGGTGGGAGCATGAAAGTTCACCCAAGTGGTTTGCTAAGCCTCACAGCTACACTCTACACTTACCTGCACTTCTGTCTGAAAAACAGCTAGCATGGGACATGAGAAGGAATTATGATTGACAGAAGAACACATTTGTCATAAGATTCCTTGAAGTCATTCCAGCTTCTTCCTTAACCTCTATATCCCTGATTTCTCTTCTAAAAAACGCAGTAGGCTGGGTGTGGTGACTCAATGCCTGTAATCCTAGCACTCTGGGATGCCAAGGTAGGTAAATCACTTGAGTTCAGGTTAGTAAATCACTTGAGTTTACTTTAACCAGGCATCGTGGAGTAGCTGCTTGGGAGTCTAAGGAAAGAGGATCTCTTAAGACCAGGAATTTGATGTTGCTGTGAGCTGAGATTCTGTCTCCAATAAATAAATGTTAACAAATTAATTAATAAAACACAGTAATAGATATTGCAGTAATCATAGAATAGTATGTATCATGTAGGCTTGTTGGGAGGATTAAGTGAGTTAATGCTATTGAAAACCATGCCTGGCATATGGTAAGTAGTCTTAGGATACTAGTTCTTGTTATACTGTAGAACCTTCATAGTTGACCATCTCCCTCCATTTACTACCTCCTTAAGTTGACCTAATTTTGATAGACTAGGTATGCACCAGATGTACTCAATGGAAGTTCCTTATGTTGACCACCTCTATATGTTGACCGGTTTGTTACAGTCCCTTGTATGGGCAACTTACCGAAATTCTACTGTATTTTTTAAGTGCCATATCCACGTTGGATTGTCATCTATATCTTACATGAGAACCTTTAATGGTTCATCTGTAATTTCTGGGTCACTTCTACCCCAGAGAGAGAACAAGAGAGCCATTGGTGCAACTGATGAGTGTTCTGAGGGGGGTCACGTTTGACAGTCAGTGAAATGTTCTCATGCCTGCCTATCTACCTCAACTGCCATCCAGTAACCTGAATTCAGGAACTGCCAATCTCATTAAGCATCAGTTTTCATGACTGTCCTCACCTTGCCCTTTTCCCACCTCTGCCAACTAATTTGTGATTATAGACTCACTTCTTTTCTCCGAAATTTTCTCCTGTTAGTTGCCTCCTGAAAAGCTTTCTCTCTCCAACTCAGGGTGAGCTCTTTTCTGTGGAAGAACTACCTTGTGTGTCCGTCCCCTCTCTCTGTCCCTCACCATTGGCATATGGTTCAGTGCCCTGAACACACAGGCACCTAACCTCGATTTGGGGTAAGCCAGGATTTTCTCTCCTTGGGCTCCCCTCAGTACTTAGCACAGACTCATTGGAGCTGTGACTATGAGAAATGTTTGTGGAAATGAATCTCAAACCATGCTTTCTTCCTGAGTTCTTCCTTGAATACTACCCACTCTATCCAGGGTTCATATTGGCAGCTTTAATCACTGTGCAGAAGAAAATGGTAGCCCTGCTTTGGGGCTAGGCCAGAATTTGAGGGATTCATCCTTCTTGAGTTGTAGCTCCTTATCTGTATATTAGAATGCGCATATCCTTAGTCCTTGAAAAGGGAAAAAATTGTGCTTATCCTCCACCATTTATCATGATACTCTCTGTCACATACTGTTCTAGGAACACCATGATAATAACTAACATTTATAAAACATCTACTATATGTAGATACTCTATAAAAGAAGGTACCTTACATAAGTTTTTCCTTTAATCCTATGGTATAATTCATCCTTTTTTTAAAAGTTAAGGAAGTTTAGAGAGCTACTTGCCTAGGACAGCAAGACTCCCAATCAGCATAAACTATTGATCTGATACTAACTTGTTCTAACCTTTTAATTTATGTTTTATTTTTTTTATTTTTTGTAGAAACAGAGTCTCACTTTATCGCCCTTGGTAGAGTGCCGTGGCATCACACAGCTCACAGAAATATCCAACTCCTAGGTTTGGGCGATTCTCTTGCCTCAGCCTCCCGAGTAGCTGGGATCACAGGTGCCTACCACAATGCCCAGCTATTTTTTTGTTACAGTTTGCTGGGGCCAGGTTTGAACCCACCACCCTTGGTATGTGGGGCTGGCACCCTACTCACTGAGCCACACATGCCGCCCTAACTTTTTTTGCTCTTAATTGCTTGGCTTAATCCATTTGTACCACTATAAAAAAATGCCTCAGACTGGGTTGTTCATAAATAGTAGAAATTGACTTCTTACAGTTTTGGAGGCAGAGAATTCCAAGGTCAAGATGCTAGCATGTTTAATGGTGTCTAGTGAGGGATGCTGTCTGCTTGCAGGATGGTGTGTCCTTCAAATGGGGAGAAACGTTGTATCTTCAGATGCAGAAGAACAAGAAGGATGATCACTTGTTCCCTCCAGATCTTTTATCATGCTTACTAATCCCACTCATGAGGGCTTAACCCTCATGATTAAATCACTTCCTAACGGCCTGACTCTTACTACTATCTGATTGGCAATGAAATTTCAACACATGAATTTGGGAGGATATTCAGATCATAGCATGCTTTCCCTACAGGTTTATAAAAGTACTTTCCTAACTCAGATATCTTTTGTGTTTCCTCCTTGAGCCTATATTTCCTTTTCTGCAGGCAGGGACATATTGATTGACATTCCTTCCTCTGCTCTCTGGTGCTGCAGTAATTTTATTGTGTACACGCATACATCAAAAGTGTAAAATGCCAGGATACTGCACTGTATGTGGTAGTTTACTGGTTACTCTAGAGCAGGAAGAAATGAAAAGAAGGAATCAACACCAAAGGTCACATGCCTGTTGCAATTCATATTTTGTTTGAACCCTACCTTGGTCCATGTTAAAACCAAACCTGATAGGGATTAAATGGTCCCAGAATTTGCATCTCCTCATTAAGGTCTATTTGTACCTTTCTTTTATCCAACATTTATTTTCCATAAAGTGCTCCTTAGTTTTCACATCATCCTCCAGGATGCTGTTAAATGCCCATCATCTGAAAGGATGGAATAAAAAACACAAGAGTGTTTGCATTCCCACCGGCAATGTAGAAGTATTCCCTTTTCTCCACATCCCAACACAATAACTAAGAAAACGCCATGAAAGCTATGTTAACCAGTTCGATGAAAATATTTCAGATTGGATATAAAATACACATATTGTACCCCCATGATTGTATTAATGTACACAGCTATGATTTAATTTTAAAAAATGGAAAAAAAATAACTGAAAAATAAGGAAAAAATGTGCCTCTCCTTGTGAGAGACAGTTCAGAGTATGTGTGATGAGCCCATCACTTCCTGAGTCAGCAGGACTTTGGAGAGACACTTCATGATTTGGGGGATCTGGAGTTTAGGGAGCCAGGGAGGTCTCCAGAAGCTGTCATCTTCCACTGTGTTTTTAAATACCAGTCTGCAATTTTATGGCGTGTGCTCCTGTTTAATCTGTATTCTTTGCCTCCATTACTGCTTAGGCCACTACTCCGAGAGAGAAACAACCATGATGTTTCTGTATCTCTTATGAGAGGACAATCACTGTTTGAATGTCCCCTCACCCCTAGCCAGGAAGACTCCTCCTCCTCATAAGTGGATTATTGCCATTATTGTGAAAGCAGGTGGCTTTTTGGCAACAGTATTTTCTCTGTCAGTGGATCTAGTATGTGCCTTCTCTCTTGTGGTGACATTCCACGTCTCTGGATGTTTTAACAAGGCCTTGATCCCAAAGGCTGACCATCCTTGCTCTACATTAGAGGAAGAAGTGGGAATCAAACTCACATCTTCTTGGCTTGTTTCTCAAACAACGTTAGCTCTGCTCATCTTGCTCCATCAGGACCGACTGGCACGTTCTCTCCTCCTTTGTGATGTGGGCAGACAATGGCAAAGGAAACACTACTTTAGGAGTCACCTGCTGAGATACGAAGATAACTTTGTAACTTGACTCCACCCTAGAAGCAATCATTAGTGCAAATTTATGAATTTTACAACCTACACAAGAGGCAGACAGAACCCCCAGTCACAAAGCATAAAAACACACATCAGTGGTGTTACTTTCAGCGAGTCATCCTACCTCAGTAAAACACTATCATCAGCAACCTATTGGAGAGGGTGGTTGAAGCATTAAATGAGACAGCAATTCTTGGTGATTTTTTGGTATGTTCATTAATTTATTTTAAAGAACGTTCAATGCCTACTCTATGACATGCACAATTCTAGCTTTAGAGATTCCAGCAGTGAGCAAAGCTGACAAAGTCCTAGTCCTCATGGAGTTGAAAAGAAGGCTGATATGAAGGAAATAAAATAATATATTATCAGATGGTGATGGTGTTGTGGAGAGAAATAGGACAAGGGGACTGACGAAAGGATGATTAATTTATGTAGAAATTCAGGAAAGGGCCTCGGTTGTTGAAGTTGTATTTGAACTTCACACCTGAGAACTTCGGAGTGAGGTGGAAGGAGGTCAGGAGAGGAGATGACAGCCTGTGCAAAGGCCCTGAGGTAGGAATGTGGTTGTTGAGTTGGATATACAGGAGGGGATTGTAAGGCTGGAGTGGAGGGAGAAAGGCTGAGACTAGAGATGAGATCAGAGCTTTAATGGGGCCAGAGACAAGAGGGTCTATGGAACCAAGGACAAATATAAACAGAGTGATGTGCTCTGATTTCTACTGTACAAGGCTGATCACTCTCACTGAGTATAGAGAATAGGCATTTAGGGGACAAGGGAGGGAGGAGGGAGACTAGTTAGGAGACTGATGTCACAATCTTGGTGGCTTGGACCATGGTGTTAGTGGTGGAAGAGGCCTGATGTGGGGTGTATGTTGTAGCTATCTTTGATAGGATTATTGATGATTAGGTCTGGGTGTAGAGAAAAAAAGAGGAAAGGTTGATACCAAGACCATTGCCAAGGTTTTTGGCCTGAGCTCTTGGAATGATGAGTTGTCATTCACTGAGAGAGAAGCAGGCTTGCAGGGAGGGTCGGAGACTTAGGGGCTCAGCTTTGGACTTGTCAAGTTTCATCATCCAGGAGATACCCAGGCAGAGATATGAAATAGGTGGTGTGTATGTGACATTTGCATTTAGGATTTAGGTGGGAGTCTAGGCTAGAATTACGAATTTGGGGATCATTAGCATACATGTGTTAATAAGAGGCCTGAGACCGGATGAAAGTACAGAAAAATTGAGTGTAGATAGTGAGAACTGAAGGTTGGTCCCCTTCCTGGGTGGGCTTGGGGGCTCTATTGTTTAGAACAAGGGTTGGCAGACAATGGCTAGATTTTTGTTTCTTTCTGTAAACAAAATCTTACTGGAACACGTCTGTTTACATACCTTCGTCTATTGTCTGTGGCTGTTACTGAGCTACAACAGCAGAATTGAACAGTTGAGACCAAGAGGTGTGGCCTGCCAAGCCAACAAAATCTACTATCTGGCTTTTTACAGACCAAGTGTGTTGACTCTTGGTGTAGAGAGCAGGGAGATGAGGGGGGAACAGGGGAGACTGAGAGGGAATAGTCAGAGTTCAAGAAAGAGCCCCAAGGGTTCTCTATTGGAGCAAGGTGACATAAGTGTTTTTATCAATAGCATTGGAATACTGGTCACTATGAAAGTTTTGAGACAGATTGTGTTATATGGTCCATTAGTTCACTTCCAAGAAGTAACAATCACCAGCATCCTTTTTGATTTACCCATGGAAGTTTCAACTTGCTTGACTTTCAGTGTTACTGAAAGGGCTTCATTTGTTCCCTTCCAGGTTGAGTGTAGTATCTTGACTTTTGTGAATTTCAAACCTTTTGAAATGCCCCCACTTATGTGCCATTGGGCAAGTTGCTTCACTGATGAGAGAAATATTGGCACAGGATCATTATGAAGATTCAATGAGATAAAACATGTAAGCCACAACTGTGCCTGGCATACAGTTGGTGCTCAGTAAATGCTCTGATAGCATCTACTTCTGTTTGCTCAGTCTGTGGTCATCAGCCCAGGCTCTGCACTTAGAGTAAGATTCAGAGTGATCAATGGCCACCTGCCTTGACCAGCTAAGCCCCGTGTCCTATGCTCAGGGCTCTGAGGAAGAGAAAGGAAGGTCAGACATGGAACTTTGCCTTAACCATGCACAGCCTGTCCCCCAAGAGGACCTTGCAGAAGAGCTCGGAGAGCTCTGACCCTTCAGCATCTGCTTTTACCTTCTGTCTTTGACAAACAGTCTTGACTGAAAGCTTTTGAGCAAACGGCAAATCTATCTTTATGAGATTACTAATGTCAACAAATTTTGTGTATCAGGATTTTATAGGCTCCTATGGGGCTGTGCCTGTGACAGCATTGGCTGGCAGCGCTCGCCTGAGGAATCATACGACATGGCCCTGATGCTGGAGAAGGATCTTGATAGTTTCCCTAGACAGGGGACATTTTCTCCCTGAAGATGCTTGGGTGAGAAGCTTGAGAGGAAAGTTAGTTGTTTGGAGGGATTTTCGAAAGACGCTGCTTCCAAAGTTTGAATAGAAAAAGAAATCCATTGCGTCCATGTACCAGAGTTTGCCTCCAGCATAGCAGCTTCGTTCTTCGTGAAGAGTCAGGGAGCCCATGGGAGTGTTGGTCCTTTTGGGAATGTCATAAAAGAGAATTTGCCCTTTCCCACTCACTGTTCTTCTGTCTGTTACTGGTGTCCCTCTTGGTCTTACTGCCACTTTTCGGTTGGCCTCTAAAGCTGTGGTTCTCAAGCGAGCTTTCCATGGACCAACAACATCAGCATCACCGGGAAACTTGTCAGAGATGCAAATCTTTGGTGACATTCCTATAACCATCGAATCAACAGCATTTCATGAGTGACCTTGGGTAAATTAGTAAACCTTTCTGAAATCCAGTGTCATGTCAGGGAAGATGGGGGTAATAATAGCACAGGATTATTACAAAGATTAAATGAGATGAAAACTGCACTGAATTTTACATGTCTTCCAGGTGAGTCTGATTATGCTAAAGTTTGAGAACCACTCCTCCAAAGATTACTCTTGAAAGATTCCCATTTTTGGACAATTAGAAGTTCCTGCTGAGAGAATTTTTCAGATTTTATCCCTTTACACATCTCAAACTATTTTTAATCTGAGCTCATGTGCCAATCATCTTTCCAAAATGAATTAATACATTCCCTTTTTCTTAAAAATCTTATAGGATATTAACTAACAATTTTAAATTTTCTTTAAAGACTCAGGACATTGTCATGAAGATAATTATTCTGACGTCAGATGTGGGGCTTTTGGCATCATGTATGTATATTTTTGTGTTGTTTTCCAGCTTTTGAGCTTCTTAAACACTTTTTAGTTTGTTATTCTCATGGTCTGGATGGCAACTGTTATTTTCCTAAGTATATCAAGCCCGAGCCTTGTCACTTTTTTATTTTTAACTTGATTTTATACAGGGACTGAAATAACCAAGATGATTGATAATGTACATAAGCGAGAGTAAATGAGAAAACACTACAGCATTAGATTCACACCAATTCCACTCTTTCGGTTATTTTAAAGTATACGGTCATGCGTTGTCGATTATAGTCACTTGGTTTTGCTGTCAAATATTGCCCATTCTATCTCACTATCTAACTATATGCTTGCACCCATTAACGATCCCTGCTTTATCCTCCTCTCTCCGCTACCCTTACATGCCCGAAGGGATGGTTACCCAATTACCCTCATTGGATTAATTCACACTGGATGCATTTATCAAAACATCACACGAATCCTATAATGATCTTCAAATATTATGTACCTATGATAGTTTAAAATAAAGAATTTTAAAAAAAAGAAAACATAATAGTAAATAACTAAATGAGAAGCTAAGGATTTTTTTTTTAAGTATAAGTTTCTATACCTGAATTTTGCAGCATGAAGTTTGGGTTCTGGGCACCTTACTGTTTACTTCTAATTGTGTCCGAATTGTTTTAAGTAACTGAATAGTTGATGTTTTGAACAAATGAAACATTTGTGTACCATATTCACCGGTCAACAGTCTCCCTAATTATATTATACCTTTCTTTGTTTTATGCACGTTGTTGCAATACATTTTCACAGAGGATAATATTTGTAATCAATATCATCCATTCATTTGTTAATTACTGCTCTTTGGAATAAATAGTAATAACTGAATGTGAGGTGCCCCTACCTTCATTCCTGTTTTTGCTATTGTTCCACGTCTCTTGGGTTTCTGATGAAGTCTGGGGGAATACACAGAGCTGAGATGTGAAAAACCCTGGGTTCTAGGGTTGGCTCTGCAACTAAGTGACTGTGTAGAATTAGATGAATCCCTTGGCTTTCCTAGGCCTTAAGCTACAACATTGTAAATTGGGTTGATAATGCCCACTTCTTCCTCACAGGGGTATAGCAAGAATCCAAATAAATATTACAAATAGAAATTCAATCCACTTGTGAAGCATCATTGTTAAGGCACATTCCAGGCATTTGGCTACCTGTAGACCCAGCTCCCTTTCCCCCCATATCCAGCTGCCTTGGCTCAGAGAATGTGGGATGGAGTTGTATTTTTTGTTATGCTTCAGACAGTGTAGAATCAACACAGACATAAAATGAAGCCACAAAGAGAAGGCTGATAGTCTCCATAGAAAATGTTGGAGGGGAAGACAAAACACTCAACGACAACTCCACAAACATCACTTATTATGATTGTGGAAGACACAATAGTGTATATAATGTGGTGTTTTGGCTGTTCTCACTACTTGGAAATCTGGTGTGTTCTGAGATGCAGGGAATGCCAAGTATTTAGACAGCACGCCTGCTTGGCGCCTGCTGTTCCTGGGAGGGACTAGGGCCTCTAGATGTAGGCTGCCAGCCAGCAGTCCCAGCTAGGCAGGGACACACATCCTACAGATAAGGCCATTGTGTACACAGGTGGCCTCAAGAAGCCCTCCTGAAAGCCCACCAGCCCTGAGATTCCTAAGTGAGCTGCTCCCGCTGGTTGAGTCTACTTGGGCGCCTCTCTCCCTGGAGAGGATGCTAACAGCTCCCACTCCGGAAAGACAGAGCCTCCTGCATGAAGCTTCTGCAAGGGTATCCGAGTGCATTTCATCTCCTTGCCACCCATGCCAACCCTATCTACTCTAAAACCCAGTATAAGTCTGACCTTCCCCCAAATCAGCAAAGACCTTAGTCATTCTGATCCCTCCTACCTCACCTCCTTAGCCCTTCCTACAGCACACCTTCTTGGTTCCTGCTGCTCCTGGGAGGGACTGGGGGCCCTAGTCCTCTGGTGAGCTGATGCCTTCGTAAAATTTACTATGAGTGTGTTTCACCTTGTTTCCTCTTCTGGACTGCCAGCATCTTGGGGGAAGTGCAAGGCCTTCGCAACACAATTTCTAAGCTTAGGCCAAGATGTCCCTGGGGCGGTGTGTCCTCCCCACCTGGGCTGTGTCCATAGGCTGGATGAGACTCTGCAAGAGGTTGCAACAGAACAGCCAAAGCCAATAGAGCCTGAGAGAAGAAACGAGAGGCTATAAAGCCTGACAATTGGTATTGAGCTTCTCAGTCCAGGGAGAAGGGAGGTCAAAACCAGAGGAACCATCAGGATATGAAGTTGAGGGATCAGGAGACAGGCAAGTGGCTCCGGACCAAGGCTGAGAAGGATCCTTTCCTGGGTTAGAAAGCCCCTCTGCTGCTCTATGGTGCTCACTATGGTGTGGAAATAGGCTGTTTCTCTTACAGGATAAACTACTCCAATTAGACATTTCCCCCATGACATGCTCCAGAGGGTGGGCCTGTAGAAATGTTGAACTTACTTGTGGTCTCAGCCCACAAAGAGACCACTATCCTACTCCCCGCACTTGTGAAATTCGGGGGTTTGATCTTCCCTCACTCCAAGGTTGTAGCAAATTAGTTGACAGAATTGGGAGCAGATGAACCTCTTATGTAATGACTGGGTGTTTCAAAGAAGACTTTTTGAAACCATCTTGGACATAGAAACATTTCCTTTCATGAAGAGTGAAGACTTGGGATCAAAAGCTAAACTGTTGCTAACGGGAAGTTTAATAGTTTCTTCATTGGTAGTGAAAACTCTGTACTTTTAAGAACGGAAGGGAAAACTTGTATAGATGTTAAGATGGGAGAATAGGCCCATTTTTCGGGGGAAAGCAAATTCAATGGATTATAAACAGGGATTGGGACAGAGTGGTGGAGCGTGACTATCAATAGGAAAATAAATGCTGTGTATTTAAAGAGGTGAGGGCATGGGGAAGTGTCAGACTCCTGGCTTTAGTGAACTGATGCCCTAGTGATACTGGGACTCTGGAGACCTACTTGTCAGTAGTGAGCTGTGTCCCCACAAGAGCATCCCAGAGGCCAATTCAGAGCAGGAGGGCCCTTGGGAGCAGAGGGGTCTGTGCACAAGGATGATGTGAAGTTGGGCAATGCTACATGAACTTTAATGTGGCATTAAAGTTACTTTAATGTGGCATAATCTTGCTCAACTGTTCCTTCTGACTTCATAGGTCTGGAGTGGGACCCAAGACTGTATTTCTAACCAGCTTCCAGGTTCCGTCTGTGCTGCTGGTCTGTGGACCACGTTTTGAGCAGAATGGTGTAGCAAGCACAGGCGGAAGAAGCAGTAGACCTGAATTCTAGCCCTGCTCAGCCCTGGTGTGGCCCTCCCATGTCACTGCCTCTCTGAGATCTAGTTTCCTCAAAGGTAGGTTAAGAAAGGGACACTAGAAAGACACTATCTAGTTCTAGGATGAAGCGTGTCTGTTACAGTCCCAGGGAGAATTTAGACTTCTGCCTTGCTCTTCCTTTGAGTATCTGGTCGGCCCAGTGGTCTTGCACCATGACGTTTATCCACTGTGTAAGGGTTGTTTGATCACTCTCTACCTGGTGCCTGTAAGAATGGGTACTGAAATCTATTGTTACATTATTTGAAAGAAAAGGGTAGAAGATGTAGCAGTTCAGTGACATATGCCCCATCTCTATTTCCCTAATGGTTCAAAAGTGGCTTTCCCCTTTCCCCTATGGATTGTTTAGATTCATACTTCTGACCTCTAGCATCTCCCTGGCCTCCTTGTCTAGGAAGCAGGCTTGTGGGACCACCCTTGAAAGCATGCATAGGCCTCAGACCCCTCTGAATCCATTTCTCTGAGATGAGATGTCCAGTTTGTTCACCACAACAATAGCTGTCAGACCTATTACAGTTATGTAATAGGTTTCTTTTTTTAACCAGGTCTTGAAAATGTGTGCATTATCCTTTAGGTAATAAATGAAATAAAAAGGTCTGAAAATAAATCAGCTTTGCAAAATGAAGCTGAAACCTTTTCTACTGACTGCACCATCTCCCCCCACACCTTCATTTTTGTTACTTTTTCAGGAGCCGATGGAAAGTCATTTCTTTTTAACCCATTTTAAGGGCCCAGCTCATCTTGCACAATTGGCTATTGAGATTCCGGCCTAATGTGAAAGAAGAGCCCCTTAGACAGTAACTCTGGGCATGAGGTGATTCAAGAAGGCATTATCCTAAGTTCTCTGACAAGGGGTGGCTTTCTCTCCCCAAGTCTTTGCGGCCCTGTTCCCTCCTCAAAGAATGACTTTCCAGTTGGCCTTGTAGTTATACTAAGGAAAAACAAGCCTTCCTGCCCAGATGTATCAGCTTAGGGCGGAAAGGTGAGAGGATGCCTCAGTTGTCCAAGGATGACACCAGGATCAATTTCCTTTTGACACCTGAGGCCACTTCCTCTTTGTCTCCAGAAGATTTCATTAGCACTTTAAATGTAGCCAGCTGGTTTAGCTGGAGTGCATCTTGCTTTGTGTGCAGCAGGTCCATTGTTCTGCTCTAATTTAACTGGTTTTCTGATGGATGTGTTTACAGTCCCCCCCTGCTGAGTATTGTGTGTGACAACTGGAGACTAGATAACTAGATGATATCTGAACACAGAATCCCTCTACTCAGGGATGGGCTGATGGAGTCACAGCAGTTAATCTATAGCAGGACTCATGTGCTTGTCTGCTGGAGAAGCTGTCTTGGCTCCCACAGCGGAAAACCCTGGAAGGCTGGGGTCTGACATCATCGGCAAGAGGCGACCCTGTCCCTCGTTCGCGCACACAGGCATTGGACAGAGGGAGTCTTGAATCATCTGCTTTGGCTCCTCATTAGTATTTCCCCTCCGTATTCCTGGACCACACTTTCCTCCTCAGTGCATGGAAAGCTATTAACAACACACGCACGCGGCACATCTGTGGAGCCATTACTGCTTCTGGATGGCTGTGTTTGTGTAAAATATTGAACACCCTGTGAAGATTTATAATGCTTTCCCGCCCTGTCCCCTGCCCACCCCCACTTCTCTATTTAAAAATATATTAACATCTCTAGTTCTACCTGAAGGAAAAACTCTTTGAAGTGAGACCGCAGGAAGATAAAATGCCCTTCTCTGAAAGTTTCCTGCTAGAATGCGCAGGGAGGCCTTGTGAAAAGCTGGAGAGTCACCCGAGGCCCTGAGCTGGGCTTTCCCCTGGGTCCCTGGGTCTCTGTCCCTCTGTGCGTCAGTTGTCCCAAGCACAGGCTGAGCAGCCTGTGGCCACATGGTTGTCCAGCCCTTTGGTTACCTCTTAGGTGGTTTTCCAGACACCCAAGTGGGGTTTTGGTCTTCACTTTAATAACTTGTGCCCGGACCATAAGGCTCCCTCTGAGTTCCTTAAATATTCGTCTCTGCTCTTCCGGTTTGTCAGAGGAGATGCTAGTGGCTGTAATTTAGTCTTGAGGAGGAGCGAGCCTTGGATTGAGGCATCCTCCTTACCCAGCACCAAATTGGGAGGAGCTTGGCTGAAAAGAGACTTTGCAGCATAGTGACCTTGCCAGCAGGACCGCCTGGGGTTCTGAGGGTGATTTGGGTTTAGCTTGTTCCAAGGTGTTCATATTGCTCCCCAAACTGAGAGGGGTCCAGGCAGGTGAAATATTGCATTCCTGTGATGCTGGAGTCTTAGCTTAGTACAGAAGGGCCTGGAGGAAAGGGCTGCTGGTGTCTGGCCCCGAGGGCCCCCTTACTCCTTAGCTACCTCACCTGGATTGTGCCCTGAGCACATAACAAGCAGCGTGCTCCCAGGGCAGAGTCTGACATGAGGCAATGTCTGTGGCAAAGGGGAGGATGTGTGCTGAGCCTCGGAGGTGCCGATTGGCTGGCAGTGAGGTAATGCGATGCAGTCTAAATTTGAAGCAGCAGTCCCAGGGCCGAGGGCGTGCCTCCTCAGCATGCCTGAGTCGCCTGCCAGCCATCTGAAGAACAGGGTCTCCAAGGGGTTCTGTAGGTCTTGGGTGGCTGGCTGGATCACAGGCCAGGGCCTGCAAGGTGGTAACCAGATGGCAGAATCTGTGTTGTCATTTCTCTTCCCCACCCCCAAATTTACCAGATGCCATTGCAGTTCTGACCTCTTCTCCCAAATAGGGGAATCTCTTCATGGGGGCTGTGCAATGCAGCTTGAAAGTGAGCATGTGAATCTGAGTTCCACCTGCCCAGGTCATGGTGAGTGACGGTCCATACCATTGTGGAGGACCACAATGGTCCAGAATGTTTCCAGGGTAACCATCTTAATGATATGGATCTCTTCAGTGGTCCTTCCTACATACACTTCTAAGTTCATATTTGGACCAGGAGTTAACACTCACTCTGCCAAGCCAGCCCATTTTTTACTCCTTTGGGTCAGTGGCAATTTAAGCTCTGAAGAATGGAGGAATTCAAGAGGGCACTATGGACTATGCCTTCTCTTTTATGAGACACCTGTTCAAGCACAAAACTAGCCTGGATAGAAAACTCTTCTAAAGCTTACCAGCTTCCAGGGATCACAGTTGGTGCTCAATGAATATTTTAGGTCAATTAAATAGTTATTGAGTATCTACTGTCTTCCAGTTTCAGAGGCCATAACTCCACACCTTTGAGGAGATTATTTAGTTATTCAACAAATATACTGGGTCATTTATTTCAGTCCTGACACTGTTCTAAGTGTGTAGACTGTGGTGGTAAACATAATAAAGTCCCTGGTCATATGAAGCTAACATTATACAGGGAGATAATAGCTACTAGACAAAAGCAAAGAGCTGAGAAGAAAATGAAAGAGGGTCATGAAATAGAGAGGATGGATAGAGATTGAGCTCCTTTGGTTTGGTGGTCAGGGATGACCTCTGTAAAGAAGTGACATCTTAGCCAAGACCTCAGTGAAGGAGATGGTCACGAGAAGTTCTGAGAGAAAGCTGCTCCAGGCAGCAGCAACTACAGGGTCAAAGCTACAGCTGGGAATCTCCCACAAGCTTGGAAGCTCCGTGAAGAGAAAGGAGACCAATAAACAACGAGGAAAGTGATCTGTGATAAGAGTATCAGATCTTGAAGAACCTGTAGGCCCCAGACTATAGTTGGAATGTGAAGCTTTAAGGCAGGTCACAGGGTTGAATATCCAAAGATAAATGTTGCAGCAGTTGATGACAATTTCTGCTCTGTCACTTAAAAGAAGCAGACCTGGTTATTGGGTTAGTGCAGTCCAAGCACTGATAGAAGAGGGGTCGCCTCTGCTCCCAGGCACACATATTTCTGCAGGGGTGCCAAGTGGGCTCCTTGGCAGTGCTTTGTAGGGAGGAGGACTGGGAGGCAGTGGAAGTAAACTCACCCTCAAGAAGAATCCTGCTCAGTGATCTGCCATTAGCCCAAAGCCTTTCTTTCTATGTTACTAAATATTTTCTTTGACTCAACTTACCCTTTGCTCTGTTTCTATGTATAACATATCGTTTGATTCTCATAAAGATCAGGAAAGTGGGTGGTATAGTTCATATCTGACAAATGAGGAAGTCGAAGCTTAAAGGGATAAGGCAGCTCTCTCATCGTGGCTCATCTGAGAAGAGGTAAAACCAAGGTCCAGACTCAGAAGAGAAATGGACTTCGGGCAATCAGTGTCTTGGTTGAGGATGAAAATCTCAGGAAACCATTCCTGCAAGAAAGAGTGATGTAAGAGAGAGATACTGAGAGACAGGCTAAATGTTATAACCTCATTGGTTAAGCCAAGAGCAACTTTGCTCCCAAGGGTACAGCTCACAATCACTGCAGACACTTTTGCTTATGGCACAAGGGATGGGTGGGGAATGCTACTGACATCTAGTGGGTAGAGACCAGGGATGCCACTCAAAGTCCTGTGATGCACAGGGTAGCACCACAACAAAGAATTACTTGGTACTTGGCCCCAAATGTCAACAGCGCCAAAGTTGATAAACCCTGGGTCACAGCCTTCTAGTGCTCACTGCTCTAAGCTCTCTTCTCCCTTCTTCATATCACTACCCTGGGGGTTACTGCCACACTGCATCTGCAGATACAGACCTAAAATCAAAATGAAATTTAAAGTTCCATCTGGATGCTGCTTTTCCCCCAGCTTTCTTTGCTATGTAAGCTGCTAGTAAAGGGAGATGAACTTGATCTCACAGCAGGTGAGTCCCTTGAGGGGCAGAGAGGGCAGAGCCTGGGTGCTACACCCCGTCAGCCCTATAGCCTTGGGGAGGTATTAGTTAAATCTCTGTGCTGTGATCTCTTGAGCTTGCATGAGAATTCCATGAGATAATACACACTAGATGTGTAAGCACTTTCATCAAAGTACTATCTAAATGTCTTATGACTAATTCTGATGCCACCAACACAACTAAACTCTCATTATTCGGCCCCTGACAACATCAGTTTGCTGAACTGTTACAGTTCTGTATGTTACAGTCTTAAAAAGAGCACTGGAAAGAGCTGTAAGGAACTTTAAGAGGTGGTACAGATGAAAACAACCAGAGGTGCACCTGGGAATTATTAAAGTGAGATGGTGACATATGGTTTTTCGTTCATTTGCTCAAATGTCCTTTGTACATTTCCTTGCACCATCATTGCCTTTAGATGTAAAATAATAACTTCATTAATAAAGTCATATCCTGTTCTCTTGACACCAGAGGTCTCAGGGCACAGTCTAAACAGAACAATTCATTAAGAGAAATGAAGAGAAAATAACTCAAACGATGACTACAGAGGATCAAAAACCAATGAGGGAGCTACAAAAATTGTCTATATATATATATATTTTTATTGTTGGGGATTCATTGAGGGTACAAGAAACCATGTTACACTGGTTGCATTTGTTGGGTAAAGTCCCTCTTACAATCGTGTTTTGCCCCCAAAAGGTGTGGCACACACCAAGACCCCAAGACCCCACCCCCCTCG
>CAUYON010204015.1:0-16049 GCA_963573935.1 Arctocebus calabarensis | reverse complement strand
TAGTGATCAAGGAAATGCCATGAAGGATATCTGTAACAGTATGATCAAAATATTTCTGAATGTATATGAATCGTGCCCTGTGATTGCACCAATGTACATAATTATGATTCAATAAAATTATTAAAAAAAAAAAAAAAAAAGCTCTGGTCTAGACCTTAGGACATCTTGCAGTTATGAATCTCATCACACACTTATATACCTGGATCACTTCAAGCCAGCTGAAAGAGTAATAATATATTCAGCATGTTTATCTACTTTCTGATTTTGCATCCACCTTGTCTGTCAGACCAGATCTCTGGTCCTTAACTCAGCCTTGCCTCACCGGAATTAGGTATCTACCGTCTGGTGCTGGTTCTTAGAATCAAGTTTAGCAATCTGGGGGACAAGCTTACTGCCATTTAATTTACTGCTTCTCTTTTGAACTTCACCCTAGCCCTGAAGTCTGGTTTCCTGGCTTTCCCTCCTTCTCAAGTACGTTCCTGTTGCAGACCCAGCCATGCCCCAAACCCCATGTCTCATAAGGGCCCCAAGGCAGGACACGAGGCTGAACCCTGACTTTAAGGCATAGTCCCATTCTCTACTACAACACTTTCACGTGGACTGCCGGCTTGTCCCTCCTCCTCCCCAAGCCGCCTACTTCCTGACATTGTGTCTCTGGGATATGCACACCTGCCATGTGTCCATTTATCACTCATTCAAAGCATTCTTAGAGCAGGTTCTAGATGTTGCAACTACAGCACTAATTAAAGATGAATAAGCTATGCTCTCTGCCTCTGAAGAAAGAGAGGGGGGTAATTAAAACACAAAGTAGTTTACCCGGAACCTTAGAAACTGACCAGGTGTTCACAATAAAATATATATTTGGGAAATGTTTAACATGTATGAATATATATGGCATATTTCTTCATCTATTGCTAATGACTCAGATGTATCCCAGAGATAATCAGTGTCTGACTTGCACTGACAGTGTTAGCCCATTCATTATCTCTGATCACTCTTATCAAGTAGCACACACGCCCTTCAGTCTTGCTCAGTTTCTGAGTCTGATCCAGGACCAACAGTTCACACCCAGCCTCAACCCACAAGTGGCCAAGGTCTGGAGTGATTTTGCCATGATGGTCCCTGTTCCTAGTTGTCCTGGTATGAGCCCTGAGCCCCTCTCTGTCATTGCAAATTTACAGTATTATCCCACTTTTGATATACATTTCAGATCCCTAGGTATGGATCTGGCCCCAGACTCCTGCCTATTTCTTGTCCACTTTCACCTGCTTGGGTGGAAGCGTCTGGTACTTTGTCTGTGCTCCCAAACAGCTGCTAAGGTCTGACTGCATTACCATTGAGAAGAGACCTGGCTCTGTGCTGGCCAGAGAGAGGCATTTCATTGCATTTCTTATGTCCTTTTATGGTCATATCCAGAGACATGACACTATGAATGAATACATATAAGTTCCCTAAAATAAGGGAATTCAGCCTCAGGTGATGCTTTAAGTCTTTCTTTCTCTCTCTCTCTCTCTCTCTCTCTCTCTCTTTCTCTCTCTCTCTCTCTCTCTGTCTTGCTGAGATTTCTGTGCCAATTATTAGAAAGAGATAAGATCTGTCACATCAACCATGTGGTCCCTGTTTGGTTTTTTTTTTTCCTACTACTTAACTCCCATTGCCAACTGTGTTCATTTCTTACGGTTGCTGTAACGAAGTCCCACAAACACAATGCTTAAGAAACATAATTATTGTCTCCCAGTTCTGGAAGCTAGGAACCTGAGGTCAAGGTATTGGCAGGGCTGGATCCTTCCGAGGCTGTGAGAAAGCATCTCTTCCATGTCTCTCCCCTGGCTTCTGGTGGTTTGGTAGAGATCTTAGGCATCATTGGCACGCAGACACATCACCTCAGTCTCTGCCCTCATCTTCGCATGGTGTCTTCCCTATGTGTGTCTGTGTCCAAATTCCCTCTATTTACAAGGACAACAGTTACATGTGACCTCACCTTAATTTAATTGATGACATCTGCAACCCTATTTCCAAACAGGGTCACATTCTAAAGCAGTAGGAGTTAAGATTTCAACATGAATTTTGAGGAGGGTACAATTCAAACCATAAAACCGATTATGGCTGCTGGGTTGAGCCCTGATTTATGAAGTTCCGTGAGACCCAAGCCCACATTTGTTCCCGTTCTTTGAATTATTTTTGGACCTGAGACTACCCAGGTTGCTCTATAATCAGGGCCTTGTCGGCTGTCCTCCGCACGCCTCACGAGCCACGACAAGAAGCATGCTTCTCTCCCTGTGCTTATCCCCAGAGAAATTGCATCCTTTTATTTTCTTTCCTAAAGTCATTTCCTTGTTAAAGCCATTCTGCTTGGCAACTCCAGCACTAGATGAGAGCTTTAAGGTGCAATCTGTACTTGCTGTGTTGATAGAAGAACATAATATAAAAGCATCCTTCTGCAGAAATGAAGCAACATCAGAATCCATTTATGTCATTTTTGTGGGCCCTAAAAGAGTTGGCCTAAGAATTAGAGAAGTGTTTTCCCAATTTGCTTCATAACTTACCAACAGAGCAACAATTATACTTCCTTTGAAAATAAATAGCTCAAGAATAATAAAATCAGAAGGCTGTCAGATGCACAGTTGATTGAAATAGGTGCCAATTATTTCAAGGGTCGTATCCCTTGGCAGAACTGTGCTGCACAGTCTCTGTGCATGTCTGGCGAATACTCAGCTTCCTTCTTTGCTCCTTTTACCGTTACCTGACCAAAGCCATATCATTATTCATTGGGGTCTCACTAGGAAAAGGAAGGGGGAAAGGAGAAAAAGTGAAACTCAGTCAGCACATTTTGTTTCTCCTTAACAGCTCTGGGAAGAGGTTTGGTCGGGAAAGAAAATTCAAGTAATGATTTAAACATGTCTTCTGGCAGTTGTAGCAGTGAGAAAAAAAAATAATGCCTCTTGTAGCAGCTCGGAAACACTTCCAAGGCAGTGGTACTCGTGGCCATATGACTCTGGAGTCACATTTGCATCATGCATCACAGCTGGCATGTGCATAATGGGCTATTAAGGGAAATGGGGATGTTCAGAGTGCATTGCTAGCCTTTTGTGTTCCATAACATCGAGGGCAACCACCGTGCTCCCCTTCAAATGCTGCTTGATGTGTTTGCCCAGAGGAAATCCTGTGTTAGATGGAACTGTTCTTGTGAGCTGATGTGACAGTTCATTCAACACTTATTTGAGCTCCAATTATGCGTTGGTGCCCTGATCTCGGTGGCATGGATGTGGTGCTGAATGAGTCAAACCTGCATCCTGCCCTAGTGATGTCCTTTTAGTCTCTTATCCCACTAGGCTATGGGGATTTAGCCTAAGTTGACATCACAGTCTACATTCAATTTTTTGTGCTACTTTTTTTCCTCAGGAAACTATGCTTCTGTTTAAGTTACCTACATTAATTTAACTCACATAACACTGTGTACTGCCTTTGAGCTCAGGGTGCACAAACTGTCACCTTCTACTGCCTTATGCCAAATCTTTTTGTTACATGAAGTCTCTCAGGTATGGTGTTTTGGGGCAATGCCTCTAAGTGATGCTTCCACTAAGACAAAGATCACACTAATTTTTAATCTTCTGATACACAGTGACCTTCTGGGAAGCAGAGACCATGATTCATCTCTGTATCCTCAAAGTCTAATGCAAGTACAACGTGATAGCTGGACTACAAATCCTCACCACATCGATTAATACTTAGATCGGTCAAAATGGGAAAGGAGCTGCAGGTTTGGTGAACCAACCTGACTGGTATTTAATCAATTCATGTATTCAATGCATGCCAGCACTATGCTAGGCAGTACATTAGATCATGCTAAGAAATAACAAGATTGGTCACTAGTAGGAAGTACAGAGTAAGTTTCAGGAATGACAAGCACTGACTGCCTTTAATTGAGCACTTACTTGGACCTTGGCACTCTCATCTACTCACTGAGAAAATGGGATCTAGGCTCAGGGCTGAAAGACCCCACCCACCCACCCACTCGTGACGCTCTTAACAAATTAATAGTTCTTGAGCCCCAGCCATTATCCACATGTTGTTATGTATGACCTCACTCATTTCTCATACAAGTGTCATCTCCAGTCTATAATTGGGGTGATTAAGTTATCCAAGTCCTTTTGCTAAATACAACATTTAGAACTCAAACCAGATGGTGAGAAGATCTTAACCACTTCCTAGCCATGTCTAGCTAAGAAATTAGGGTTGGGCTATGCCTATAGACTATAGGCTTTGGCATTTGCCAGCAATACAAATTGAATTTTAAATGGGGGCTTAGCTGTATGATAGCCTCTGAAGTTTCCCACATAGGCTACACAGTATAAAAGACAATACATAAGCCATTGTTGGAAACACCTCTGCCTATCAGTTCCCAGATCCTGAGCAAGCCTGATCTTCAGGCTCACATTTCTAACACAGCTGTGAATCTGATGACAATAGCCATTCAACAACATCCATGGAGCTCGTGTTATGTGCCAGGCATTCTTCTGGGTACTGAGAGACCCTTCCACTAAGAAAAACACATTCTGATAAAAGAGACATAACAGGGAAATTAGCATTATAATAAGAACAACAAGAGGTAGGTGCCACAAGTCTAAGGACAGGGATTTATAGAAGCACAATTGCAAGTATGAAGCAAGGTACCCCAAACTTTGCCTCAAATCTCAATCTTTTTTTTTTTTAAGACAGAGTCTTGCATTGTCACCCTGGCTAGAGTGGCATCATCATAGCTCCCAGCAACCCCAAATTCTTATGCTCAAGTATTTCAGTCTCCCAAGTCACCTGGACTACAGGTATAAGCCTCGATGCCTATTTTTGTATTTTATGTAGAGATAGAGGTCTCACTATGGTGCACTGGTTGTTCTTGAACACCTAACCTCAAGCAATCTTCCTGTCTCAGCCTCTCAGAATGCTAGAATTATAGGCATGAGCCACAATTCTCAGCATGAACCTTTTTAAAGTCACAATTGAGCAGTCACAAGCAAGCAAAGGCAACCATCAGATTTTATGACAAGTAATATTCAACAGCCAAGGGTGACAAGAATTAGACTCAGGGTAGATACTTACCACAGGGGGGCACTGGGAATGAGAAAGGAGAGAAGAGAAGGTGAGTAATCAGAAACCATTCAAAATCCTCCTCCTTGACCTTTCAGGAGGAATTACTACTTATCACTAAGAGTGAAGGTACTTAACAAATTAAGCAAAGACCTCTCTGCTATTTCAAATAACCTACACAGCAACCAATATACCTGCCACTCCCTCTGATGATGTACAGTTTTGTCCTCTTTTGGGTGTGGGAAATCTTTCACTAGTAATGTCTAATATTAAGAAGCATTTTAGAGTGTATAAACATTTGCAAGAATTATATCATTTGATGTCACTGAGCAGAAGGCCCCTGTTTTATAGACAAGAAAATTAATCCTCGGAGAAGCTTGTTAACAAAGTCTCATAATTGAAAAACATGGTGGAATGCATTCTTAGTAAAGCATCACAAGAATAGAGAAGCAAGAATCCAATGTACTCAATTCTACTATGAAGATAAGAGATGACCTAATCCATGGTGGAGGGAAGGGGAAGGAACAAGCAGGGAGAAGGGAAGAGGAAGGAAGTTGGGAAGTCACAGTGTATGACACACCTCTTGGGGGTGAGACACAATTATAAGAGGGAATTTACCTAACAAATGTAATAGGTGTAACCTAATTCTTTGTACCCTCAATGAATTCCAAACAATAAAAAAAAAAAGAACTTTCTTCTGACTCCAAGGTTGATTCTATTGCAACATACTACCATTGTTTACTAAAAACTTAACTACAGTATTAAAATCATAAGTTTTAAAGTACTTATTTTAATGCTGTTTGCTATTACACATTAACGGCAACCGTTACTCCTTGGCAGTTACTAAGCCCTAAATATTAGAAAAAGCCAGGGTGAAGAACAACTTTGACTCTTTTTTCCCCCAAAGTCTCACAAAATTGACAACTAATATTTATAAATAAAAATAGAAGATAATTTCAAAACCAGATCATACCAAATCTTATAGACAATAGAAAAAGAAGAAATACTTCAAATTTATTCTACTTCATCTGGATATACCTGATACTAAAATTGGAAAAATATATTATTATAAAGGGAAATTACAGACATATTTCATTTATAAATGAGGACGCATTATCCTAAACAACATATTAACAAAGTTGAATTAAAAATTATTGTTCAAATTATGTACTTTGGTCAAAATTAAATCCAATTTATGTGAGAATTAGTCACTATTTTCTTTTCTTTTCTTTTTTTTTTTGTTTTAAAGAAAGGAAAAGGAAAAGAACAACTTTGAAATAACTGTTAAAATCATATAAACGTTCTTTGGATCTCAGTAAAGCTTCTGCAGTATTTCTGCACCTGCAATTCCAATTTGCAATTTCCTCAGCTCTCCTTTGAAGTTATTTTTGCCAATTACCTGGTGTTAATATTAATTAAATATGATTTGTAACTCGAGATGTGCTGTTATCAATGGAATTCAGCTGTAGGAATATAAAGCAAAATTTTCAATTGAATTAAAATGTTTCCTTTCATTCATAGTATTTTGCAACATTAATACTTTTGTTAAATTGATTTTTGCCTACTGGAAGTCATTTTTCCAAAGCAATGAACATCTCAGGGAAAACACTTGTTCTTTAGGTATCCCTTTCTTTCTATCATTGAAAATACTTTGTTTTAATCTTAAAGCGAGTCCATTTCAGTTAACAGAAACTTAGTTTCTGTTGATAGCCCAAGAGGGGTAAAAAATGCATTCTTTTAAAACTGTGCTAAGACACGTTGAAAATATGATCAGTGGGTACTTTCCAGTTGCATACTAGGAATGAAATTTTCCTTATTTTATTGCTTGACCCTCACCAAAAAAAGAAAAAAATTATCAAACCTTTTGGCAAGTGTCTGTCATTTTATATAAAAATAAATTAGTTTAAATTAAATTAGTTTATTATATTTCAAACATAATCTGCCAATCCAACAACTCTTAGGTTGCTTCCAACCCTAAGATTTTAAGATTCTAAACACATGTCAGATAATAATCAGAAGCTTCTAGCATTTGCAATTTTGGGGAAAAAGAGTAACATGCCATAGAAGATTTGACAGAATCAGGTCTATTCTGCCCCCTGAAATGTATGTGACGAGGACTCAAAGGCCTGTCATCTTCAATAAGCCATTCATAAACACGATGACTGATTAAAGGAGGTGTATCGCCACAGTGTGAAAATCCACAATGAAAAGATACAATGCTTTCACATGTTCCTTTTATCTTCAAAGATAAAGCTTTAGCTTCCTTGCTCCTTATGATAGCAATAGCATTAACATTTATTATCCTGTCTTATTTTTAAAATAATATAATAAGGTAAGACAAAGAAGTGAAAGAACCTGTGTAAAGACTCCCTAAGAAAGTCTCTTATTGAGTCACAAGCCCCAGAGTTTATGCTGTAAAAACATGAACAAGTATTATCAACCCCTTTACATCAGTATCAATGACACAGTATATTAGATAATTAAGACAGAAATAGAGGTCTGGGGTCCTAACATCTGAGTGTGTATAACATGGATGATGAACAAGTCTGAACAACTAAGTTGTCCCCAACCCTCAAGCCAAAAGACCAAAATGGGAAATAAAAATAAATTAGTCCAGGCAAGATCCATTGGATGTCTATAATTTTCCAGGTCTCATAACAAAGAGGTTTCTTAAAATTGCACAAAGCAGTACAGTTGAACAGTCATTACACACCTATACTGGCAACACCCATTGCCATCCTACCGGGAAGCTCTTGACTACCTGGAAGCCTAGAACAGATAGCCACCACTTATCCTCATTTGGAACCCTGAATTATCCAGTAGGTCATCCCATCCATCCAAGTAGTCAGGACTAGAGGAATAAAATTCCATTATGCTCCAAAGGACCTTCTGAACTAGTTATACTGTGAGCTTCTTTATCAACTAAATTCTGTCTACTTAGATCCCTCTCCTTTTTGTTAACCTTTTGTCATCCTGGCCTACTTCCCACTCCTATCATTGGAAGCTATTCCCCCTGACAATACTTGTTATGGGTTGAATTGTCTCCAAAAACAGGAACCTTGAAATCCTAACCCCGGGTACCTCAAAATGTGACTGTATTTGAAAACAGGGTCATTGCAAATGTAATTAGTTGAGGTTCTACTGGAGTCCAGTGAGTTTTTAATCCTATATGGATAAGAGATGACACAGAAGCAAAGACAAGAAGGAAGAATATGGTCGCATGATGATGGAGGAGAGATCATACTGATACACTGGCACGCCAAGGAATACCAGGGATGGCCACCAGACACCAGGAGCTACAAGAGCAAGAGAGGATTCTCCCCTACAGCTTTCAGAACATCATGGCCTTGCCAACACCTTCATTTTGTATTTCTAATCTCCAGAATTATGAGAAAACACATTTCTTTTTTTTAAGAGGCGAGGTCTTGCTGTATTGCGCAGGCTACACCACAGTGGCTATTCACAGGTGCTGCCACAGTGCACTGAAACCTTGAACTTCTGGCCTCAGGGGATCCTCTCACCTCAGTCTCCCAAGTAGCTAGAACTCCAAGCACATTCCACCCTTGCCATTCGATAAATGTCTATTTTTTTATGCTATCCAGTTTGTAGCCCCAGGAAATATTATAAAACACCCTTTTTTGAGGACACTGCTTCATTCTCTGCCACTGTATCATACGTGTTCAGCTATTCTTCCTGGCAGAAGTTCCTGTTTTTTTATTTAAAATGTGTTCAACACACTTGAATTTTTCCTAAAGACTCTCAGGACCACAAATCCATCAAAAGGACACTCTACCTTACTCTTCCCACTGCTATCTCTAGGCCATTATTCTCACACTTTGTTGAGAAAGCTTCTCCCCACAAGGACATCCTCAGCCCACTTTCATTTCACTTATATGTTCTATCTCAGCCACCACCGCCTCCTCCTCAGCCATCAGTTTTGTAAGAATGCACTTCAGGTCTACATCTCAGTCCGAGTTCGATTCTAGATGAATGTTTCTTGCCAATCTTCTACACAGAGACGTGGACTGGTACATAAAGTTTATGATCAAACTCATGCTTCCCACCCTAAAGCCACCTTTCCATTTTACCATCTCTTTCCTGTTTGTGGTACTTGTCTTCTCTTTGTTGGTCTGGTATGGAATTTCAAGTTCAAACTCTATGTCTGGTTAGTTACTAAATTCTACAGATGCCTCTTCACAAATGTCTCTCAAGTCTGTCTCCTCTTCTGTTCTATTATCCATCCCATACATTGGGCCAAGACTGCCCGATACTGCAACAGCCTGCCAACGGTCTCTGTAACTTCCACTTTTCACTAGTACAATCTTAAACACACATCAGGGTAAATCCCTCTCTATTCTCCTCAGCAGTTTCCCCCAATTAGTCCATAAAGTTAAGGGTAAAATAATAAACACCCTTAATTTGAAATACTAAATTTTGTGCCCCTATCAAGTCTACCAATTTTGTCTCCCATATCTCACTACTCAAACTATGCTTCAGTCAAATTGTGCTCTGTGCTGATCTCAAATATGTTTTTTTCCTTCTCCAGTAAAATCCCTAAGTCAAGATTAGGCTGATGCTATAAGAGCGAGGCATCAAGGGGCTACTCTTTATCTTATACAATATCTCCGGTCCCTTTCTCCTTTGAAAGGATCTTGACTAAAGAAGAGCTATCACTACCACTTGCCATTCATTTATAAACTGCATTCTCCCAGATTCATAAAGAACACTTCCTCATGTCTGATTGTGTTAAAATAAAAAAAAAAATTCTAATCAAATTGTGCAAGCAATTTCTCACTAAACCGATTTTCATTTCACCATCATTCCAGAATGATCTGCCTGAACTAATTAGAGGTAAGATATAAGAACCCTCAATTTACGCTGAAATTCTGTAGATATCAATGGTGCTAAAGAGAGTAATTCAGAACAGACTACAGGAAAATGTATAAGATTTGGAGAAAATATATTCTTGTTTTAATAGGAAGACACTCCAAAAAAGTAAAATTGTACATCTTCTGTCAAACTACTGAGGTTTTTAAAAACACACCACTAACATGGTGACAGAGATGTCACCACTGTTGTAGTAAAAGGCTGCAAATGTTACAGAACTAATGAATTTTTATTAGAGTCATCAGATAATTTCAGAATGGGTTAAGTTGCCACCATTTGCCATTCCCATTAATATCATTGTCATGTAAAGGGTTTAATTTTCAGCTATTTTTGCTCTAGATAAAATCTTTGTCATTAAAATGAGGGATGATTTTGATATTTAATATATTCCATGGCATACTCCAGTGTGGTACTAATTTGGCCTTTTCAGTATTCTGCATATTAATTGACAATCCCTCCCTCCCTCCATTCCTCAGATAAGTGAGATCTGAAATAGAATGGACAGCCAATCAAGTCCTAGAATACTGAAAGGATCAACAGAGAAGAAATGTGTTGCTCTAATCAGAAGTGTATACAAGGCACTAAAATTATTTTCTCCCATACTAATGACTAAGATAGAAACAGGAATAATGAATGGCACCATCTGAATCCTTTTATGTGATAATGTTAACAAAGTATAGATGCTCCCTAAAAATCAAAAACTAAGTATCTCTTATTTTAGTCAAAAGAACTAAATTGTGTTCTCACTTAACTTTTAGAACAATGACTTTTATCACATTCTGCAGCAATTGGCAAATTATGCCTTGTATTGAATTTTTTACGATAATCTGTTACATGCACACAAAATGTGTCCTGCAGTTGAAGAATGTCCAGGATCCCTGCAGAAAATTTATTTCAAGGCATCTCCCATTAGTTTTCTTCTCTTGTTGAATTATCACCCTGGTAAAAACTGACATCAGCTGCTTAAATAATACATTAACCTTGTTTTCAGGAGCCATTGTTTTCATTTGAGTGGGCACTTCCTCTAAGGACAAATTTGAGATTTTTATCCAAGAAGATAATATAAATTGTACTAATTTAAAGTTCAACCAAATGTTTTGAATCATTTCATAGGAATCATGATATAATTTAAAATTCCAAAGAGCACAGATTATGGCATCATGGACACTTACAGCAGGTGTGAACAGTTGTCCAATTAAATCAATTAACCCAATCTGTCAAACAAGACCAGGCCTTTTCTACATTTTCTGCAACAGCACAAACGTAGAAAAAATGTTAAATATACTAAATACTATGTAGGTTAAACGTCCACGTCCTACTATGTACAGAAGAACAGATCCCAGGCATCTGCAAGGCTTTCAAGTGAAAATTTTATTTCAATAACTTTAAACTCTTTGTTCTTGATAATTATTGTTAAGCCCGAACCACTCCCATCATCTTTTCCTGAATGGATACTTCCAAGAAAACAAATTTTTCAAATTAATTTCTTCAGATTCAAAATTACTGAAAAACAGCTAATACACACTGTAATCTTTCCATAAAATATTGTTCTTGCTCTTTGAGAAAAGTTCATTCATTTTTCATAAAAATAATGGTATTTAAGTCACAGTAATATGTCTCCTTTCACCCAAAGATAATTAGTTGGCTAAACAGCAATAATATTTGTGCTCTAAGTTGATTTTGTATTTGTTTGTTCATTTTGTTTTCTTTTTCTATTTTTTCAAAGTAATGGAATGGATTGACCCCCTCATAGGTATGCATACATGAAGGGGAAACAACCACAGAGATTTGAATAAGCACCTTATAAAAAAGCCCAGAAGGGAAGTTGTCAGAACCTTGTTCTAACAAAGTTATTACATATTACCCTTCATCCCACCAGAAGCTTCAGAGTTTCAGGTAAGGAAAAATGCAAAAAGTCAAATATGACAATAAGAATATTGCCTAAGTATAGCCTTGGGAGCTATTTCAGCATTGTTTTAAGATTATTACTAGTCTTAATCCCTCTAGCACTGGATGTTAAATTCCACTGACTTTTTTTTTAATTTAATGACTTGCTAATGTAAACTTCCATCCAGAACAATCAAATAGTATGTCATTTATTCAAATTTACAGTGGCGCTAATGTACCAGCAAATTCCCTCGTCAAAACAGACAACTTTAAAAAATGTTTGCCTGAGTCAGGAGCTCTACTTCCTAAATTAGCACCAAAGTGTCACCTTGATAGACCTATGAACAATAAAATCATTTATAACAAACTCGCTTCCCTCTGGAGTGGACAGCCTAGGTCATGCATCTGTAGGAGTTCTAATTATTCCATACGGAACAGAGAGCATTTGAAGATGCCCAGCCTGAGCAGCCTGTCACCTCCAGATACAATCATCTGAGAAATATGTGCTTACCAATTTCCCTTGAGATCTGGGTGAAGGCCTCCACACCGCTCTCGCCATAGTTCCCCTCGGAAGCCAGTGTCGACACATAATTCCATCCCAGTGCCGTCACAATGTCCACCATGGCTTGCGCTTGGTAAGAGTCAGGCGGGACCACCCGAGAGAAAAAGTCATACCTGGTGTTATCACTTAGCTCTGGGGCTGTGGATGCATAGCTGATTTGAGGTATCTGCAAAACAAATGATAGGTCATTTTAACCCATGAGGAATCTTGTAGAATGATGGGTTGTCACAAGAGCTAAAAAACCAACACTATACCAGAACCAAGCCATCTCAGCCTGAGCCAAAATACAGTTTCATGACCACTGGTTTAACTAGAAAGTATTTCATAATGGTTCATGCGCTCACTTTCTTTCAATGCACAGTATTTCTAAATAGTAGGAAAAAAATGAGTTTTGCTTCAGGTCCCACTGTTTCTGAAGCCAAAGCAAAACATTTGTGCTTTTTTGTTCTTGTTACTTTTTTATTCTGTACATGGTAAGTTCTGCAGAAATGAGAGAGAAATGCATCAGAAAAGGTCACCTCTGAAATTGTTTCTGGCTTTAGGACATAACCATGACTAACAGGGAATTTAATATGAGATTTTTTGACACCTGATACCATTTAAGTCTTAGATTGCATTTGGGGTAAATTATTTTAAATATCCACAACTTATTGATAGAGTCATTGAGATCTAGCAATAGCCAACCATATATATCCTCTAACAAAAATATTTTTCTAACTGCCTAGAAAAAAATAATACAAAAAGGAATCCAAACAATAAATTCTTTAGAGAAAGAGATCATTCTCTTATATAAGCAGAATGAATTTCTAAAAGATGTCTGTGTGTGTGTATGTGTGTGTTATTTGCTTGTTTGTTTGTTTGGGATTCATTGAGGGTACAAAGAATTAGGTTACACTGATTGCATTTGTTAGATAAAGTCCCTCTTATAATTGTGTCTCTCCCCCAAGAGGTGTGCCATACACCATGACCTCCCATCCCCCTCCCTTCTTCCCTCTTCCCAGTTGCTCATTCCCTTATGCCCCAACCCTTGTATTAGCTCATCTACTGCCTTCTTATTAGAATCAAGCACATTGGATTCTTGCTTCTCCATTCTTGTGATGCTTTACAAAGAAGAATGTGTTCCACCTCTATCCAGGTTAATACAAAAGATGTAAAGTCTCCATCCTTTTTAGTGGCTAAAACATTTTCAAAGCTAGGAATCCTATGCCATTTCTCAATAACGTGGGAGGATGAGCTGTGAGCTATGCATCTCATCACTCTTCTGCTGTGATGCTGTGTGTGAGTGAAAGTTCAGAGTTCAAAATGACTCCAAGATGGCCTAATTCAGGTGGCTTGGTTGAAGATAAAGGTTTAACAATTAACTTCACTTCACATCAGATCCTACAGCTAATTTCAGTGCTCAAAGAGGATGTCAAAGAGGTTACAATCGCAGGGCCCCAACAGGGCTACACACCTTGGAATCCAATGGTCACCTACCACTGTCTAGCCAGATGACACTCAATCTACATGGCTGTTTTAACTCCACTCTTGACATCTTTGAAAAGCCTTTACCATCTGAATAACCTGAGTCTAGCAAGTCCTACTCCATATTGGACTTGGAGCCAATTGGTAGCCAATGAAATGACAGTAGCTTCCTAATATATAAAAGTCACCCAGGTCTCCTCCTGAAATGGCATTAGAAAAAAGAAAAAAAAAAGGAAGAAGAGGAAGAAGAAGAAGAGGAAGAGGAAGAGGAAGGAGAAGGAGAAGAAAACAAAAAGTCATCCAGGGAGCAGTACAACAATGTGCTTGGAGCTCTCCAGGGTGCTGCAAGATCCATTCAGCTTCTGTGTGACCAGTATCTAATTTGTCTGTAATAATGATTGCTCATTTTAGCCTATGTAACCCCCTTTTATTTCTGGTTCTGTTCTCCTTGTGGAGACCATGTTAACTTACTTATTAGAATTGTGGGATCTTGAAAACATCTGACCTGCCTCTTCCAGCCCTGTGTTGTCTCCCCCAGACGAACTGGCCTTATTTCCCCAAATTGTTCCCTTCATTAGAGTTTGTGCCTTCATAATACATGACTACTTGTGAAGGACACCCCTCCAAATAGCAAAACACACACTTTGGCCATTTTCACATTTTCTCATTTTCTTCATAGGATCTGGGGAAGAGAGAATGAATGACTCAGTGAGATCTACCTAAGGAAAAATTTTCCACAGAACAAAAGCTTGTGAATTTCTATGTTCTAATGAAAGAGATTCAGTGCACTGACCTTCACTTTGGAAGGAATTCTGTGTATGTGTGAGTGTAGGGTGTGTGTGAGTATAGGGCGTGTATAGGCGGAGTAGGGAAGCATTCCATAGCAAATTTGGGAAAGCAGACAGAGAAAGGAGGAGGGAGGGGGTGAGTGAAAGAAAACAAAAAAATAGTGACTAATTCTCAGATAAATTGGATTTAATTTTGACCAAAGTACATTACTTAAACATTAATTTTTAATTCAGCTTGTTAATATGTTCTTTAGGCTATTACATCCTCATTTATAAGTGAAATATGTTTGTAATTTCCCCTTATAACAATATATTTTCTCCAATTTTAATATCAAGTGTATACAGATTAAGTAGAACAATTTTGAAGTATTTCTTCTATTCCTATTATCTATAAGATTTGGCATGATCTGTTTTTTGAAATTATCTTTTACTTTCATTTATAAATATTAGTTGTCCATTTTTAGAGACTTTAGGAAAAAAATAAGAAGTTAACTGATGACTCCATACTGAGCCTTAGAGTCAAAGCATTCTATAATAGACATACTCTTATCTGACAATGTGTATGTTACTTTCTTTGCATTATTATTATTGTTATTCCTTAATATTTCAATGCAGCAATTGTCTGTTTTCTTTCCTGAATGTATTTATCTTTGTTCATTCTTTATGTGGTTTTTGTTTCTAGTCCTTATCTTAAACATTGTTATTGTTATTAAATTTTAAGCCTTTTTAATTCTGTGAAGGCAAAAAGTAGAAATCTAATAAACACATGTATATGTAAAAAATAAAAAATAATAATAATAAAATTATTATTATTTGATAGCCCTATACCATTTCCTTGTCTTGTTTAGATACATAACCCTTCTATTTCCTCAGCTACTCAGGGTCCAGCAATAAAATTCCTTACACAACTCCCACCCTGTCTACAATAATGAGCCACCCCTTTCTAAAAATGAGCACAAAGTGTGAAAATTGAGTGTTTGAAACCAAAACTAATTATCTGAAATTACTACCTTCAGTCAGTCACTTCTAGGGCTGTTTAATTAGCAGTCAGCCTCATGTTTAGGATTAATTAAACAGGTGTAAAGGGTATATAAAATAAAAGTACAGATAGAAGATGGCCGTTAGATTAATTCAGTAAAGGACTTTCTCCCCCAAAGTCTTGAAAAGCTTTCTTTTTGCAGATCAATGTGTGAAAAAGGAATGTGAGAGTATGTGTTTGTATTTTTATTTTTTATTTTTTATTTTTTTTATTGAATCATAGTTGTGTACATTAGTTCAACCATGGGGTACAGTGTGGGGGCTTCACATGCAATCTGAGATATTTTATCAACCTGATTGACATACCATTCATGATATTTTCTTGTTTACTATATGAA
>CAUYON010204013.1:0-21628 GCA_963573935.1 Arctocebus calabarensis | reverse complement strand
GGGTTCGAATCCAGCCCGGGCCTGCCAAACAATAATGACGGCTGCAACCAAAAAATGACCGGGCGTTGTGGCGGGTGCCTGCAGTCCCAGCTACTTGGGAGGTGGAGGCAGGAGACTCGCTTGAGCCCAGGAATTGGAGGTTGCTGTGAGCTGTGATGCCACAGCACTCTACCCAGGGTGACAGCTTGAGGCTCTGTCTCAAAAAAAAAAAAAGAGAGCATAATAGAGGCAGGACCTGTGGCTCAATGGAGTAGGGTGCTGGCCCCACATGCCAGAGGTGGCGGGTTCAAACCCAGCCCTGGCCAAAACCTGCAAACAAACAAATAAATAAATAAATAAAATAGAAAAATAAATATTTGTAAAGATGTGGAGGCATTGGAATTCTTTTGCACTGCATGTAAAAGAGTGTAACTGAGGAAACTCTGTGTTTTTTTCCCTCCAAAAGTTAAGCACAGAATTACCAATGACTCAGCAATTCCACCCCTAGGTAGATTCTTTTTTGTTTTCTTTTGAGACAGAGTCTCACTATGTTGCCCTGGGTTGAGTGCCATGGTGTCAAAGCTCACAGCAACCTCAAACTCTTGGGCTTATGCAATTCTCTTGCCTTAGCCTCCCAAGTAGCTGGGACTACAGGTGGCCACCACAATGCCCTGCTATTTTTTTGTTGTTGTTGTCATTGTTGTTTAGCAGATCTGGGCTGGGTTCAAACCTCCTATCTTCGGTGCGTGAGGCTGGTGCACTAACCACTGAGCTATGGGTGCAGATCCTCCTAGATAGATTCTTCTTTTTTTTTAGAGACAGAGTCTTGGTTTGTCACTCTCGGTAGAGTTCCATGTCATCATAGCTCACAGCAACCTCCAGCTCTTGGGCTTAGTCGATTCTCTTGCCTCAGTCTCCAGAGTAGCTAGGACTACAGGCACCCACCACAACGCCCAGCTACTTTTTTGTTGCAGTTTGGCCAGGGCCGGGTTTGAACCCGCCACCCTCGGTATATGAGGTAGGTGCCCTACTCACTGAGCCACAGGCACTGCCCCCTAGATAGATTTTTTTTTTTTTATAGATTCTTAAAGGACCTAAAAGTGTGGACTTAAGCTGTATGGGTTTACCAAGATTCACAGCTGCATTATTCACAGTAGTTAATGGGTGGAAATAGCCCAGGTGTCCACAGATGGACAAATGGCAGTAGCTACAGAAGGTGCAGCCTACCCCCACTGAGATGTCTCTCGCCTTACTAAAAAGGAGTAGAACTCTGACACGTGCTACAACAGGGATGAATGAGCCTTAAACAAGATGCTGAGGGAGAGACACCAGACACGGAAGGACAAATCTTGAATGACTATGTATTTGACCTGGCTAGAGAGTACAGCGGTGGTTGCCAGAGGCTGGGGACAGGGCAGCGATGGGGGTGGGGGAGAATGTGCAACTGGTGGCAACTGGTGCAGAGTTCACTTTGGGATAATAAGAAAGCTCAGGAAATCTATTGCGGTCCCTGTTGCAAAACACCCTGAGAATGTGCTTAGTGCCACTGAATTGTATCCTACAAAATGGTAAATGTGGCCAATTTATGTTACTTACATTTTACCATAATAAAGAAGGCAACAAGGCATTGTCATTCAGGAGAAAAGGAGGAAAAAGTGAATTAACAAAATGAGAGCATGTGGAATTAGGAAAGGAGCTTGTGTCAGCTCGGCGCCTGTGGCTCAACGGGCTAAGGTGCCAGCCACGTACACCTGAGCTGGCGGGTTCGAATCCAGCCTGGGCCCACCAAACAACAATGACGGCTGCAAACAAAAAGTAGCTGGGTGTTGTGGCGGGCGCCTGTAGTCCCAGCCACTTGGGAGGCGGAGGCAAGAGACTCACTTGAGCCCAGGAATTGGAGGTTGCTGTGAGCTGCGATGTTACAGCACTCTATCCAGGATGATAGCTTGAGGCTCTGTCTCAAAAAAAAAAAAGAAAGAAAAGGAGCTTGTGTCATTTGGGGGGACAGGGTGAGGTGTGGCCACAGAGGTGAAGGCAGTGAGGACTGAGTGAGAGAACAGCATCCCAGGAGGAGGGAAGGGGGACCAGCGACTGCCGGGCTCAGAGGCAGCAGCAGGCTGGGTGGTGGGGACACTCCAGGCCTGGTGTCTGAGAGCAGAGAGTGGCAGGAGGAGGGAACAGGGGGGAGGATGGTGCAGACAGGCAGGGACCCAGAGCCTTTGGGGACAGCAGGGGCATGACTGCACTTACACTGTGACAGGCCCCTCAGCTGCCCCGGTCTGGGAGACTTGGAAGGTGCCCCTGGATCCTCCAGGGGGAAGGACGGTGGCTGAACCAGGAGGCAGAGATGGGGTGAGGATGAGCTTTAGAATGTGCTGAAGTTACATGACAGGAGTATCTAATGGATGTGGTCAGTGAGGGGACGGAAGAGCCAGTCCCATGCCACTGTCTTCACCTGAGGACTCAGAAGGCAGGAACTGTGTTTCACAAAGAAACAGGGACTTGGGCAGCACCTATGACTCAGTCGGTAGGGTGCCGGCCCCATATACCGAGGGAGGTTCGAACCCAGACCCCACCAAACTGCAACAAAAAAATAGCCAGCGTGTGGCGGGCGCCTGTAGTCCCAGCTACTCAGGAGGCTGAGGCAAGAGAATCGCCTAAGCCCAGGGGTTGGAAGTTGCTGTGAGCTGTGACGCTATGGCACTCTACCCAGGGCGATAAAGTGAGACTCTTGTCTCTACAAACAAAAAAAAAGAAGAAGAAGAAGAAGAAGCAGGGACTTGAGAGAGGATGTTAATTCTGAAAACCTAAATGGAGATGTCAGGCAGACAGCAAGGCATAGAGACCAGAAGCAGAGAGCAGGCCGGAGACCAGTTCTCCCATCTTATCCACACGTCCAGTATCCATGGCTCGAGTTGCCTGTGGTAGAAGACAGTAAGATTTCCGACAAAGAGAGGGAGCACATCCATGTTACTTTCGTTGCAGCCTATTGTTATCATTGTTCCATTTTATTATTGTTAATTTTTTACTGTGTCTATGTTGCTGTTCCACTTGGATGAAAGGAATGGCGAGGGGGTGAGGTGGAAAGAAAACCACACACAGTTACTACCTCTGCAAGAACCAAGGGGCTGCAGAGGCAGCAACTCAGATGCAGAAGAATAGCAAAGATGTGCTGCCTGGAGCAAAAGCCTCAGGGGTCTTCTATTGAGCAAATTTAACTATGGAGAAAGGACTTTACCCTGGCGGTAAAGAGTGAGTAAACAGTAAGGAAAAAAGCAGAAGAAAAAGAATACCAGGTAGTCACAAAATCATAAAATAAGAGTAAGAATGGATGCAAGATTTTAAAGGTAACCTTTAACTAACTCTATTGACCCCAATTTGCTTAGACTTGCCCAGTGGATCGCCAAACATTCTTTTTTGTTTTTTTTCTTTTTTTGCTTTTGAGATAGTCTCATTTAGCACCCTCAGTAAAGTGTGGTGGCGTCACAGCTCAGAGCAACCTCGAACTCTTGGGCTTAAGGGATTATCTTGCCTCAGTCTCCCAAGTAAATGGGACTATAGGTGCCCACCACTACACCTGACTATTTTTTTGTTGTAGTTGTCATTGTTGTTTTTAGCTGGCCGGAGCCTGGTTTGAACCCGCCAGCCCTGGTGTATGTGGCCGGTGCCCTAAGCACTGCAGATGGGCATCTTGCTGAGCATTTTTTTTTTTTTTTTGAGACAGAGCCTCAAGCTGTTGCCCTGGGTAGAGTGCTATGGCATCACAGCTCACAGCAAGCTCCAACTCCTGGGCTTAGGTGATTCTCTTGCCTCAGCCTCCCGAGTAACTAGGGCCACAGGTGCCTGCCACAACGCCTGGCTATTTTTTTGTTGCAGTTTGGCTGGGTCGGGTTCAAACCCACCACCCTCGGTATATGGGGCCGGCACCCTACTCACTGAGCCACAGGGCTGCCCTACAGTGTAAATCTTCATAATGTAATGTGATGACAAGGGATGAGGCAAAAAAAGGAGATGTTGAGTGTGACATTTCCTGACAATTAAAAAGAAAATATATTAATATACAATCCAACAATTCCACTTATGGTTATGCATTGAAAAGAAATGAAAACAGGGGCTCAGTGCCTGTGTGCCTCAACGGGCTAAGGCGCCAACCACGTATACCTGAGCTGGCGGGTTCGAATCCAGCCCGGGCCTGCCAAAGAACAATGACGGCTGCAACCAAAAAATGGCCGGGCATTGTGGCGGGCGCCTGTAGTCCCAGCCACTTGGGAGGTGGAGGCAGGAGCCTCGCTTGAGACCAGGAATTGGAGGTTGCTGTGAGCTGTGATGCCACAGCACTCTATCCAGGGTGACAGCTTCAGGCTCTGTCTCAAAAAAAAAAAGAAATGAAAGCAGGGAGTTGAGTAAATATTTGTATACCCATGTTCCTGGCAGCATTATTTACCATGATGAAGAGGTAGAAACAACACAGGGATTTCTGTAAAAACAAATGAGTCAACAAAAAGTGGTATACACATGCATTGGAATATGATTCAGCCTTAAACATGAAAAAAATTCTGACACCTGCTACAGTATGGATGAAGTCCCAGGACATAATGCTAAGGGAAATAGGCCGAGCAGTGGTTCACGCCTGTAATCCTAGCACTCTGGGAGGCCTAGGCAGATGAGCTTGAGCTCAGGAGTTTCAGACAGGTCTGAGCAAACGTGAGACCCCATCTCTAAATATAGCCAAGTGTTGTGGTGGGCGCCTGTACTCCCAGCTACTCAGGAAGCTGAGGCAAGAGAATCACTTGAGTCCAAGAGTTTGAGGTTGCTGTGAACTATGATGCCACACCACAGTACTCTACCATGGTGACAAAGTGAGACTGTCTCAAAAAAAGAAAAAGAAAATTAAAAGAAAAGAAAAGACAAACACTGGCTTGGCGCCTGTGGCTCAACGGGCTAGGGTGCCAGCCACGTACACCTGAGCTGGTGGGTTCGAATCCAGCCCGGGCCCGCCAAACAACAATGACAGCTGCAACCAAAAAATGGCCGGGCGTTGTGGTGGTCGCCTGTAGTTCCAGCTACTTGGGAGGCAGAGGCAGAGACTCGCTTGAGCCCAGGAATTGGAGGTTGCTGTGAGCTGTGATGCCACAGCACTCTATCCAGGGCGACAGCTTGAGGCTCTGTCTCAAAAAAAAGAAAAGAAAAGACAAACACTACAGGGCTCCTTCCACTATGTGCAGAACCTAGAGACATCCTAGTCATAGAGATGATCAGTGTAATAGGGATTGTCAGGGGCTGCGGGATGAGGGAGATGGAAAATTGCTGATTAATTGGTACAGAGTTTTGATTAAGAGTTGTGGCTCGGCGTCTGGAACTCAATGGTTAGGGCACCAGCCACATACACTGAGGCTAGAGGGTTTGAACCTGGCTTGGGCCTTCTAAAGGACAATGACAACTGCAACAAAATAATAGCCAGGCATTGTGGTGGCCCCCTGTAGTGCCAGCTGCTTGGGAGGCTGTGGCAAGAGAATCACTTAAGCCCAATAGTTTGAGATTGCTGTGAGCTGTGACACCATGGCACTCTACCAAGGGCAACATAATGAGACTGTCTCAAAAAAAAGAATTCTGAAAATTGGTTGAACAGCCATGTTCATATATGTAACAGTACTGAACTGTGTGCTTAAAATAGTTACAGTGTAACCTCTATGTTATGTGTCTTTTGCCACAATTAAAACTATTGCTGAAGTGAAAAGATAACTTGAGCTCAGGCATTCAAGACCAGATTGAGCAAGAGCAAAACCCCAGATCTGCTAAAAATAGAAAAATCATCCTGGGGTGGCGCCTGTGGCTCAAAGGAGTAGGGTGCCGGCCCTGTATGCTGGAGGTGGCGGGTTCAAACCCAGTCCCAGCCAAAAAAAAAAAAAAGAAAAGAAAAGAAAAGAAAAATCATCCTGGTATGGTGGTGGGCACCTGTAGTACCAGCTGCTTGGGAGGCTGAGGCAGGAGGATTACTTGAGCCCAGGAGTTTGAGGTTGGGCTGAGCCTGATCACACTATAGGGATCTCAGCAAAACTTGCCTTTTTCCTTTTGGTTGGTTCGCTGAAAGATCAACTCACAAATTATGGTAGATTAATAAGAGAAAGTTTCCTTCCTTCCTTCCTTCCTTCCTTCCTTCCTTCCTTCCTTCCTTCCTTCCTTCCTTCCTTCCTTCCTTCCTTCCTATCTTTCTTTCTTTCTTTTGAGACAGAGCCTCAAGCTGTCACCCTGGGTAGAGTGCCGTGGCATCACAGCTCACAACTACCTTTATCTCCTGGGGTTCAGTGATTCTCTTGCCTCAGCCTCCCAAATAGCTGCGACTACAGGTGCCCGCAACACCACCCGGCTATTTTTTTGTTTTTTTGCAGCTTTTGGCCAGGGCTGGGCTTGAGCCCGCCAACTCCGGCATATGGGGCTGGCACCCTATCCCTCTGAGCCACAGACGCCTCCCTCAGCTACTTTTTGGTTGTAGGCATCTTTGTTGTTTGAGGGGCGGTGCTGGATTCGAACCCTCCAGCTCTGTTGTATGTGGCTGGCACCTTAGCTGCTTGAGCTACAGGCTCTGAGCCAGAAAGATTTATTTCTTAAAAAAACATGCACAAACATTGTACTTCATGATTGCATGAATGTACACAGCTATGATTTAATTAAAAAAAAAACCATGCACAAGGAGGGGACCACAGGAATGATTACCCAAAGCCCCAGTGATGGCCAGAGATAGATGCCTTTTGGAAAGAAGGAGGCAGAGTGTGGAAAGTACAGGTCTAGTAAGCCGTTGCTAGGGGGAATGTGTACATGGAGGGAAACAGATTGATTTGTAAATTAACCTGAGAGACAAGTATTGTGTTTCAAATTACCTTGGAGCCAGGTCTAATAGCATGTGATAAGGAGGCCAGCAACTCCTTCAGATTTTAGGAAGACAGAGGAAAGGATTCATTCAATGTTTCCTGATTATTAATGGAAAAATAATCTTTATAGCAAGGAATCATTGTGGGGAGCAAAATTTCCTTAGCTCCTTCAAAGCCACTGTGCTTTAGCCCGGGGGACAGAGAGAGACCCTGTTTCAAACAAACAAAAAAAGGAGGAAGAGCAGGAAGAGGAGAAGGAGGAGAAAAGGAGAAGAAATAATTGCACTTAGGAAGGTTTTCTTTGCCTTTTGGGTAACTGGCCTAAAAGAACCAGTAGCCATGGGTAAACTTGATCCTGTTATGGCAGATTTGGGGATAAGAAAACTTGTGCCTGGCACAAGGATGCACACGCCCTCCTGAATCATCACCAACTCTGGCACCTTCACTAGGGATCTCATAGCCTTGATCTTCTACAAGGTACTGTTCAGGTCTGGGAAGCGGACAATAAACAATAAACAGATAATTCTCTAATGGGGCATGATTGTCTTGCTAATGGAAAAAAAACTGCAAAATAATTTATAGCAATTTATTGCTATAAAGGTCCTCTTGGCCTTCACGGGTTCTGTTCATTTGGCAGGGAGGTTTGGATTTTACTTTCACTTTTCATTTTCCCCCTTTTGACCATGATTTACCAGAAGCAGGATGGATGGACAAACTTTTATTTTGTCCCACCATTGCTGAGGTGGGTAGCTGTCTGCCCTGGTTTCATCCTGTCCCTTAGGGAAATTCTTAGCATTAAGGAACTCAGAGCCTGGCCAGGCAAGGTGGCTCAGCACTCTGGGAGGCTGAGGCAGGTGGATTGTTTGAGCTCAGGAGTTTGAGGCCAACCTGAGCAAGAGTGAGGCCCATCTCCAAAAAGTAGAAAGCCAGGTGTTGTGGTGGGTGCCTATAGTCCAAACTACTTGGGAGGCTGAAGCAGGAGGATCTCATGAGCCTACGAATTTTATTTTATTTTATTTTACTTTATTTTTTTTGAGACAGAGCCTCAAGTTGTCACCCTGGATAGAGTGCTGTAGCATCACAGCTCACAGCAACCTCCAAGTCCTGGGCTCAAGCGATAGAGCAATTCCTCCGCCTCCCAAGTAGCTGGGACTATAGGCGCCTGCCACAATGCCCAGCCATTTTTTGGTTGCAGCCATCATTGTTGTTTGGTAGGCCCGGGCTGGATTGGAACCCAACAGCTCAGGTGTACGTAGCTGGCACCTTAGCCTGTTGAGCCACAGGCGCCGAGCCAAGCCCAAGAATTTTAGATTGTTGTGAGCTATGATGATGTCATGGCACTCTACCTAAGGTGACAAAGTGAGACTTTGTCTCAAAAAAAGGAAAAAAAGGAAAAGACATGCAGACCCAAAAGACTTTTAGCCAATTAGACATGAATAAACTTGGGCAAGCCCTCATCAATCCTTTAAAGGCTTGTAAGCAACACAAGAGCAAAAACCAAACATCCAAAGCCAGGTCACAAAATTACCTTATCAATAAGGTTTGAGCTACTGTGCTCTTAAGTTTAGTTGTAGAATTGTAGCAATTTACTATTCAAAACATAAGTATTTGGTTAAAACCACTTAAGTTGGCTCGGCACCTGTGGCTCAACAGGCTGAAGTGCCAGCCACGTACACCTGAGCTGGAGGGTTCGAATCCAGCCCGGGCTCGTCAAACAACAATGACGGCTGCAACCAAAAAATGTCTGGGCGTTGTGGCGGGCACCTGTAGTCCCAGCTACTTGGGAGGCGGAGGCAAGAGACTCACTTGAGCCCAGGAATTGGAGGTTGCTGTGAGCTGTGATGCCACGGCACTCTATCCAGGGTGACAGCTTGAGGGTCTGTCTCAAAAAAAACAAAACACTTAAGTTAAGGAATTTAGAGACTTTTGTTGTACTGTAATATTTGTTAGTAGTTTGTCCTAAGGGTCCTGGAGGGATTATACCAAAAAGAATAAGAAAAAACATGATTAAAGGATAACGTGTACATGAATTTCCAAAGCAGCACTATTCACATGAGCTAAAAAGTGAAACAGCCCTAGTGTCCATCAACTGATGAATGGATAACCAAAATGTGGTATATCCATACAATAGACTATATACAGTCCAAAAAGAGATGAAACACTGATGCCATACATGCTACAAGCTGGATTTACCTGAAAATATTATCCTAGGTAAAAGAAATCAGAAATGAGCAGCCATCAAGCTTGGTAGGGCACTTGTGAAAAATCCACAGGTGAGGCTCGGTGCCTGTGGCTCAACAGGCTAAGGTGCCAGCCACGTACACCTGAGCTGGTGGGTTCAAATCCAGCCCGGGCCCGCCAAACAACAATGACAGCTGCAACCAAAAAATGGCCAGGCGTTGTGACGGGCACCTGTAGTCCCAGCTACTTGGGAAGCAGAGGCAGGAGACTCGCTTGAGCCCAGGAATTGGAGGTTGCTGTGAGCTGTGATGCCACAGCACTCTACCCAGGGTGACAGCTTGAGGCTCTGTCTCAAAAAAAAAGAAATATTTGGCAACTACACAGTGCTGATGAGTGCACAACATCATGAATAAGCTAAATGCCACTAAATTGTAAATGTCAAAATACCAAAATGGAGAATTTATGTTTTGTTAATTTTCTACAATTTAAAGAAATAGCACAGGTGCTAGGCAAACTATAAATGCAAACTGTATGATCCCCATTTATAGGAAGCTCTAGAACAAGCCAAACTAATGGATGATGACAAAAGTTAGGACACTGGTTGCCTCCCAGACTGGACGTGCAGGCAGAGATTGACATAGAAGGGGCTGATGGATGGTGTTTTCACAGGTGACTCAATGTCCCACATCTTCATAGGGTTTCAGCTGTGTGAGTATGTGCCAGTCTCGCCAAGTGATGTCTTTGAGCTGCCATGGGCATCTCACACAAACTTAGCACCCAATCTATATAATTTGGGGTGAAGGCCCCTCTTTCTGAATCTCAGACAGCTGCCTTCTTACTGCGCCCCTACATAGAGGGAGAGAGCTCCCATTCCTTCCTCTCCTTAGAAGAGCAGTCATTGCATCAAGGGGATCCACCTTCATACCCTTATCTACATTTTATTACCCATCAAAAGTCTTAACTGCAAATACCATTAGATTGGAGATCAGAGTTTCAGCATATGAATTTTGGGAAGAAACATTCAGTCCAGAGCAAAGGATAAAGCTGTAAATAATTGGTAAATAATCAGCAGTTGATGATGTTGCCTTAGACAGGGGATATTTGATCATTTTGTGATTAGGACAGTGTTTTAGTTTGCATCTGTGTTGAGAAATGACTATAGAGTAGTTTTATTCTTGTCTCAATTTACCAATTGATCAAAGTGGCTTTTCTGATATTGACATCCTGGGAAATCGTGGACAACTGGAGTTACATCAAGGCTTGACTGTGCTTGGTCAGTGCACACACATAAGAGCTGCTTTAGTCTTTCTTCAAAGGAAAATTTATTTATTGTTTTTAAACTGGTTTTATTATAGTTTCCTGTTGTGAAACTATTCAGTATACCTGGATCATACTTTAACAACCAAGCCTCTTTTTTTTTCTTTTTTTGTTTTGTTTTGTTTTTTGTTTTTGGCCAGGGCTGGGTTTAAACCTCCCACCTCTGGCATATGGGGCCGGTGCCTTACTGTTTGAGCCACAGGCATCACCCTTCAAAGGAAAATTTAAAAAGATATGAGGCTGGAGATTCAGCAGGGGTGAGACCACAGACAGCCTTGGGTTCTGACATGAAGAGTTGTTATTTTCTTCTGGGAAAGTGACCCTTGACCATGAGTGTCAAACCATACCCACACCAGTGAGTAACTATTGTACCTGATAGTAAAGGGTTGCACACTCAAAATTTTTACATCACTAGAAATTGAAATGAATACCAAGTTCCAGTAATATTTCACTCTCCTTGTATTGAGCCTTGAAATAAGCTATTTTGGCAGGAGGAGGAAAAGATGAAGGCTCAGTCCTGTAACATTGCAAGACCCCAACCCAGCAAAGCAAGATCACATGACCCCAACACCCACCTGGAGCAAATTTCTCATGTGGACTTCACGTGGCTAGTGTACCTGGGTTGAAGTCGTTTGGAAAATGACGCTGGAGACAGTAGAAAGATATTGAAGTGGTTTACATTTGAGGAAGGGTGTGCTTGGGGTGAGGAAAGTGCTGGGGAGGAGGGGCCGTGGTGACTTGGTTTTTGCTTTAATATGCCCCCCAGGGAGAAAATAACTTTTTAGAGGGTACAGGAGAAAGTGCACAGCCCAAATTTGTAGGTGCGGTGGAAATGAAATCAGCTTCATTGCTTGGAAGAGTAATGTTTGCAAATGTGCACGTAGCATGAAACATTCTCCCCTGGGAGCTGCGCTTCTCCAGGACCACGGACAGCGATGACCCTAGGGCTGGAGCCCCGCGGCAGAGCGCGCGCTGCAGAGAGCGCCCCCTGGGGATGGAGTCCGGAACTTCGTCCAGGCCCGGTCACACCCCGGCACAGAGATAATGACTAGTCAGGTAACGTCGAAGATACCACTTGTCCCAACAATGGCTCCTCAGCATCCTCAGGATGTTAGCTACAGCCACACCTGGACTTTCCACACACCCCGGGCTCCCTCACTTTACTCATCCCTCCTCTTTAACAGGAGTCCTCAGACCCACTCCTTTATCTTCCTGGGCTGAGATTTTTTTTTTTTTTTTTTTTGCTGTTTTTGTCCAGGGCTGGGTTTGAACCAGCCACCTCCGGCATATGGGGCCGGCGCCCTACTCCTTTGAGCCACAGGCGCCGCCCTGGGCAGAGATTTTTTTTCCTTTTCCAAGACAGAGTTTCACTTGGTTGCCTTGGGTACAGTGCCCTGGCTAGAGTGCCACAGCTCACAGCAGCCTCAAACTTCAGGGCTCAAGGCATCCTCTTGCCTCAGCCTCCCAATAGTTGGGACTAGAGGTGCCTGCCACCATGCCTGACTAGTTTTTCTCCATTTAGTAGAGATGGGGTCTTACTCTTGCTCAGGCTGGTCTCCAACTCCCGAGCTCAAGCAATCCACCCACCTCAGGTGTGAGCCACTGAGCCCAGATGGGGCAGAGCTCTGCACTAACCACCTGCCTACCTACCTGCCTACTTCTCTCCCTCCCTTCCTCACACCTTCCCCATCACCTCTCCATCGCACTTCCTCCCATCAGGCACCTTTGCCCTCAGCACAGTTATGGAGGTCTGGACCTGGTCTTCTGTATTCTATGTTCCTTGGCGTGTAATTAAGAACAAAAACAGCAGGTGCCCAACACTTCTTGAATTAAGAAGGAGGTCTGTCTATAATCCCAACACTCTGTGAGGCCGAGGCAGGAGCTCAGGAGTTCAAGACCAGCCAGAGCAAGAGCAGGACTCCATCTCTACTAAAAAGAGAAAAACTAGTCAGGTATAGTGGCAGACATCTATAATCCCAGCTACTCAGGAGCCTGAGACAAGAGGATCACTTAAGCCCAAGAGTTTGAGGTTTCTGAGAACTATGATAATGCCACAGCACTCCACCCCGGGCAAGAGAGTGAGACTATGTCTAAAAAAAAAAGGAGGTGAAAGCTGGAGGAGGAAGAGGCAGGAGGTGCTCTGGGCACCCTGGAGATGGGTGGAAAGTGCTGAGGAGGTTGCACACAGCATGGGGAATTCAGGAAAGCATGGGGATGTGGAAATGGTGGGAGGTGAGGGACTTGGACTAGGAGATCAGGAGGGCATTTATGAGCAAGTGGCCTCAGAGCAGACACAGGGAGGGACAGCCATGGGGAGAGCATGCTAAGAAGACAGAACTTAAGTGTCATGTTCCTAATGCAGGAACAAGTGTAGGGTACTCAAGAAACACAGTGGACTTCAGTGGAGTGAAAGCCACACACAGGCCAGGTGCAGTGGCCCACACCTGTGATCCCAGAACTCTGGGAGGCCAAGGCAGGTGGATTGTTTGAACTCAGGAGTTCAAAACCAGCCTGAGAGGCTCGGCGCCTATGGCTCAACGGGCTAAGGCGCCAGCCACGTACACCTGAGCTGGTGGGTTCCAATCCAGCCCGGGCCTGCCAAACAACAATGATGGCTGCAACCAAAAAATGGCCGGGCGTTGTGGTGGGCGCCTGTAGTCCCAGCGACTTGGGAGGCAGAAGCAGGAGACTCGCTTGAGCCCAGGAATTGGAGGTTGCTGGGAGCTGTGATGCCACAGCACTTTATCCAGGGTGACAGCTTGAGGCTCTGTCTCAAAAAAAAAAAAAAAAACAACCTGCACAAGAGTGAGACCCATCTCTACAAAAAATAGAAAAACTAGCCAGGCATATTGGGGTACCTATAGTCCCAGCTACTCAGGAGGCTGAAGCAAGGGGATTGCTCCAGCCAAAGAGTTTGAGGTTGCTGTGAGCTAGATGCCAGGGCACTCTATCCAGGGCACAGAGTAAGATTCTATTTCAAAACATCCAAAAAAGGTCCGGCGCCTGTGACTCAATGGGCTAAGGGGCCAGCCACATACACCTGAGCTGGCAGGTTCGAATCCAGCCCAGGCCCGCCAAACAACAATGACGGCTGCAATCAAAAAATAGCTGGACATTTTGGTGGGCACCTGTAGTCCCAGCTACTTGGGAGGCTGAGGCAGGAGAATCACTTGAGCCCAGTAGTTGGAGGTTGCTGTGAGTTGTGATGCCACAGCACTCTACCCAGGGTGACAGCTTGAGGCTCTGTCTCGAAAAACAAACAAACAAACAAACAAAAAGAACTACTTGGGAGGCTAAAGCAAGAGAATCGCTTAAGCCCAAGAGCTTCAGGTTGCTGTGAGCTGTGAGGCCATCGCACTCTACTGAGGGCAACATACTCTGCCTCAAAAAAGAAAAATAAAAAGGAAAGAAAAAGAACAAAAAGAAGAAGGAAAGAAAGAAAGAGAGAGAGGGAAAGGAAGGAAAGAAAGAGACTCTGCGCTTGTAGCTCGGTGGCTAGAATGCCAGCCACATACACTGGAGCTGGTGAGTTTGAACCCAGCCTAGGCCTGCTAAACAACAATGACAACTACAACCAAAAAATAGCCAAGCGTTGTGTCAGACACCTGTAGTCTCAGCTACTTGGGAGGCTGAGGCAAGAGAATTACTTAAGCCCAAGAGTTTGAGGTTGCTGTGAGCTATGACGCCACGACACTATACCCAAGGTGACAGCTTGAGACTTTGTCTCAAAAAAAAAAAAAGAAAGAAAGAAAGAAGCCATACATAGTGAGTAGTTAGATTGGTGAAGATGGCAGGACACCCTGCAAAGACTTATAGGGAGGGGACGTAGTTAAGATTTTCCACTAAATAAGATGGTTGCCGTGGAAATGTCTCAGCTGAGAGGGACTCGGTTTCAAGTTTATCTTGAAAATCTCTCTGCTGGCTCGGCATCTGTGGCTCAATGGGCTAAGGCACCAGCCATGTACACCTGAGCTGGTGGGTTCGAATCCAGCCCAGGCCCACCAAACAACAATGACGGCTGCAATCAAAAAATGGCCAGGCGTTGTGGTGGGCACCAGTGGTCCCAGCTACTTGGGAGGTTGAGGCAAGAGACTCGCTTGAGCTCAGGAATTGGAGGCTGCCGTGAGCTGTGATGCCACGACACTCTATCCAGGGTGACAGCTTGAGGCTCTGTCTCAAAAGAAAAAAAGAAAATCTCTCTGCTGATGTGTAGAGAGGGCACAGGCAGCAGGAGGATGACCCCTGGGTCTCTGCTGTTGTGCAGATGAGAGACTATGGTGGTAGGACCTGGATGGTCGTTCTCAACCCAGGATGATTTGACTGCCCAGAAGTCAAGTGGCAACAGAACATCTCTGGAGATATTTTTAATTGTCACAGCTGGGACAGGAGAGGGTGCTCCTGGCATCCAATAAGTAAGAAGCCAGGGAAGCTGCTCTGCGTCTTCATGCACAGGAAACCCCAAGAATTATCTGGCTCAAAGTATCAACAATGTGGAGACCGAGAGTTCCAGACTGGGGTCAGGCAGTGCGGATGGGCAGAGTTTATAAAAATAGATAAAGGCTGAACTGCTAGGTCTGTGGAGAGGTTGTGTGAATGAGGAACAGGGAGAAATGAGGATGATTTGAGGATGTGGGGGCCACATGATAGTAAGATGCAGACATCCACAGAAGAGGAAGTTGGAGGTGAGGAGTGGTGAGAATGCCGCCTGGCGGACAGTAGGTGAAGATGTCCATTATCGCTCCTGACTGTGTGTTAGACAGACAGCCATGGTCAGGGCTGAAATACAAGTTTTCAGTCATCAGCATGATTCTTGGTGGTAGTTGTGTGCTATCGTGATAATTTTTCTGGTTTGTTTTTTGATTTTTTTTTTATTTGAAAGCAAGTATAGATTTGAGGCGTTTGTAAAGAAAATGTACAGAAAAGTCTCATACGCCCTTCCCCAAGCCTCCTGCGAAGTTCGCATCTGACACATGTATATTAATTACAATTAGGAAATCAAAGACTCGACTTTGGAAGCTTGTGTTTTCAAAAGGCATGGGTGAAATCGGACATGTAGGGATAGGGATTCTGACAAATTCCAACATTCATTATCAGGGACAGAGGGGGAACCCCTAGGGAAGACCAGGAGGAATGTCCAGCAAGATGGAAAGAAAAGCAGGGCAGAATGGGGTCCCTTCTATGTGACTTGTGGCAGGACCCAGGAAGGGGCCTTTCCATGGAATACACGAGTGGTGTCCCTGGACTGGTGCACGGTGGTAGTGCTGGGTGACCTGACTTCCAAACTGTGAAGTGTTTGTTTGTTTCTTTTAAAGTAATTTTTATTTTTTATTTTTTTGCAGTTTTTGGCCAAGGCTGGGCTTGAACCCACCACCTCCAGCATATGGGGCCGGTGCCCTACTCCTTTGAGCCACAGGTGCTGCCCTGTGAAGTGTTTCAAAAAGGAAGGAGTGAATGAGCCCAAGCCTGCCGAGAGGGAGACATCGAGTGAACCGAGAACAGAAATTCTGCAGGAGTGTCGGCAGTTAGTAGGTTGCTGGCCATCCTAATGAGAACCGTTTGAGTGACATGCTAGGGACAGAGCTAGGTGGGACTAAAAAATGGAGAAAGACAGTTCCTCAGGGAAAAGTTCCTGTGAAGAGAGGAAGACAGAATCTTCCAGGTTGGTGGGGGATGGGAGAAAGAGAGAAACGTAGAGGTTGTGGGGCAACGGGGAGGGGCCAACTGCCCTCTCTCGCTCCGCCCCCTTCCGGCTAGCCCACCTCTGGTCCACAGTGGCTGAGCACACAGACGCTGCTCTTGCCTGGTGCTGGGGGTCCCAGTGTTTTCACTCACACACTTTGGGGATCAGCTCTGAAGTTCAAAGGGAGAGCTAGCTGACCGAGGGTGGACACAGTCTCAGGGGGCAGTTATATAGTCCCCTGGTCAGCCGAGGAGGCCCAGTTCGTCACCTTTCCGACCCTCGGTGGCAGAGGGTCTCCTTTCCCTTGTCTGGCTCATGGGCAGCATGGAATAGTGGTGTGCGGGACCCCACGGAAGAGCTTAGACTTCACCAAGCTATCGGTCCCTACCAGCCAGTCGCACGGCGGTAGGAAAAGACTCGTGGGGGGCCTCAGGGTTCACTGCATTAAAGATAAGCCCTCTCCAGGACCCACACACCTTTCTCCTCCTCACCCCTTTTCCTGAGAGCTCTGTGGTGTGGAGGGTCTGACATCCCTAACATGAAGGCTGCTCTAGGGGAAGGGAACTTGATTTTCCTCTGAGAAGTGCAGGTTGGGCCATGAGGACTCAGGGACCAGGGCAGAGGGGAAGGTGGTGTTATGGCCTGAAATACATCTCCCCTCTGAATTTACATGTTGATGCCCTAAGCTGCAGTACCCAAGGGTTTGGCTGTACTTGTAGACAGTGTCTTTAAAGGGACACAGTCCTCCCTTGGTGTTAGTGGAGGACTGGCTCCAGAACACCCCCCACATACCAACATTCATGATGTTCGAGTCTGTGATATAAAATGGTGTAGTATCTGTGTATAATCTATGCACATCCTTTTCCATAAATCGCCTCCAGATTACCTGTAATGCCTGATACCCATATTTCTTAAATTTGTGTTAACTTTATTGTTATGTTGTTGTCATTCATTGGTTTTGGTTTTGGTTTTGCAGTTTTTAGCTGGGGCTGGGTTTGAACCCGCCACCTCCAGCATATGGGGCCGGTGCCCTACTCATTTGAGCCATAGGTGCCGCGCTGGTTTTTGTTTTTAAATATTTCTGATGAATCCTAAGATGTGGAACCTCAGATACAGAGGAGGAATTCAGTTAAAATGAGGTCATCAGGGTGAGCCCTAATCCAATGTGACTGGGGTTCTCATAAGAAAAGATCCAAATGGCGTGGCGCCTGTGGCTCAACGGGCTGAGGCGCCAGCCACGTACACCTGAGCTGGTGGGTTCAAATCTAGCCCCGGTCCACAAAACAACAATGAGGGCTGCAACCAAAAAATGGCCGGGCGTTGTGGCCAGCGCCTGTAGTCCCAGCTCCTTGGGAGACGGAGGCAGGAGACTCGCTTGAGCCCAGGAGTTGGAGGTTGCTGTGAGCTGTGATGCCATAGCACTCTATCCAGGGCGACAGCTTGAGGCTCTGTCTCAAAAAAAAGAGTCTCAGCGCCTGTGGCTCAACGGGCTAAGGCGCCAGCCACATACACCTGAGCTGGAGGGTTCAAATCCAGCCCGGACCCGACAAACAATGACGGCTGCAACCAAAAAAAAAAAAGAAAAGAAAAGATCCAAACACAGACTTGCCCCAAGGAAGACCCTGTGAAAACCTAGGGAGCAGATGACACCTACCAGCCAAGGAGAGGGGCCTCAGAAGGAGCCAGCCCTGCCAACCAGACCCAGAACTTTGAGGACACCAATGTCGTTTCAGCCATTCCAGGTCTGGTGTGTTATTATAGCAGTTGGAACTGTTAATACAGTGGATGAAAGGAGACCAAGAGAGCTAAATGTCACTTCCTCCAGGAAGCCCCTCTGGATTCCCTCCACCAGGAGGAGGTGACCACTCTCCTACCCCCAGGGTCCTGTCCAGTAGCCAGGGAATTTATGAGCCTCTCAATGCTACTCTGTCTCTAAGAATTTGCACAGACCAACCGGCATGCACTGGAGGTCAAGTGGCTCTGTGCAGCTGTGGCCTCTGTGTCCTTTGTCCACAGCTCAGCCCAAGTGCATGGACATTGAGTGAGGAGCACCCTCTCTCTATGTGATCAAAGCAAGGAGCCATTCACAGACAGGTTAGGAGAGAGGACAGCACCTTGGAGAGTTTATTCCACTCACCCCAACACCCCCTTTCATTTATGTTTCCTGAGACTCCCACCATCATTGTCACCTTTGGGCACAGCCATTTGAATCACAACAGGTGTTATAGGTACAGGGCCCAGGCTGAAGAGCAGTGGCCCAGTTGTAGCTCATAGTGACCTCACACTCCAGGCCCAAAGGATCCTTCTACCTTAGCTTCTTGAGTAGCTGGGACCACAGGTGTGTGCCTCCATGGCCAGCTAAGATTTTTACTTTTCAGAGAGGCAGCGTCTTGCTATATTGCCTAAGCTGAAAAAAAAAATTTTTTTTTGTTTTTTTTTAGTACAAGTATCTCCCATGCAACATTTGGGACATACTTAGACTAAAAAAAAAATTATCGTTTATCTGAAAGTCAAATTTAACTGGCATTCTATATTACACCTGGCAAGACCAGCCACCCCCCTCTAGAAGCCCTCTCTCCCCTGTACCCACTACCACCACCACCCGTGGCCCAGTAAGAAGAGTTCACTGTGGACTTTCACTTCTGCTTCCTCGGTGATCCAGGGCCCAGAGGGAGAGCCCCCACCCCCCTCACCCCTCCACAGCTGGCCCAGGGCTCAACACATGTCCTCTCCCCTCCCCAAAGATAGCTTGTGAAGGACCAGCTCAGCAAGAGCAGGGGCCAGGCAGCCCCCAGGGAGGACAGCAGGTTGGGGGTGCTGGGTGTGCGGAGGGAGGACAGCCAGTGGCCTCAGAGTCAGCTCATTTCATGCATCAGTTCCTAGGACTCAGCTTCCGCCCTCAGCTTCCCCTTCTGCCAAGAGCCGTCACAACAGGACAGGGAAATCAGCTCTTCTCAGGGCAGGCCATGTTCCTCAGATGCCAAGATGCTGTTGCTACTGCTGTCCTTGCTGCTGGATGGTGAGTGGGCTGAGGGCCAGAGGGATCGGGGTCAGAAATAGGGCTGGGGTTACAGGCTGAGCCTCTGTGTCTGCACAGGGTCCCAGGCTTGGGATACAAGATTCAAGCTACAGGTGCAGGAGTTGGTGCGGGTGCAGGAGGGCCTGTGTGTCTTTGTGCCCTGCCAAGTCTTCTACCCTCTGGTTGGCTGGACGGAGTCTACCCCAACTTATGGCTACTGGTTCAAAGAATGGACCGACTCAAACACTGGTGCTCCAGTGGCCACAAATCATCCAGATCGAGAAGTGCAAATGAGGGTGCGTGGCCGATTCGAGCTCCTTGGGAGGCCCCAGAACAAGGACTGCTCCCTGGTGATCAAAGACGCCCGGAGGGAGGACCAGGGACCATACTTCTTTCGGGTGGAGAGAGGGAGCTACGTAAATTATAATTTCAGGAAAGCATTCTCTCTAGAAGTGACAGGTATGAGGGACCCTGGGGGACAGGGGCAGGGCTGAGCAGAGAGGGCTCTCAGGACACTCCCTGGAACACTGAGAACCCCCTCTCTGCCCAGCCCTGACTCAGGAGCCAGATGTCTACATCCCGCAGACCCTAGAGCCTGGGAAGCCAGTGACAGTCATCTGTGTGTTTAACTGGGCCTTCGAGGAATGTCCAGCCCCTTCTTTCTCCTGGACGGGGGCTGCCGTCTCCTCCCAAGGAACCAGAGCCCCCACCTCCCGCTTCTCTGTGCTCAGCCTCACACCGAGACCCCAGGACCATGACACTGACCTCACCTGCCGGGTGTCCTTCTCCACAAGGGGCGTGAGCACACAGAGGACCGTCCGACTCAGCGTGGCCTGTGAGTGTGACATCGGACCACAGTGGTTGGGAAAAGACCCAGTGGCCAGGGAGGTACAGAATCACCAAGAGACAGCAAGTGGCTCTGAGCTCAGGAAGGTCCACAGAGAGGAAGCTGAGGGGTCCCTCGGAGGGAAATGGGCATGGCATCCACTCTCTGTCCACGTATGTGTGCTCTGGCACTGACCTGTCTCCCTGGATGGTCATACTTACTTTGCCCTAAGGAAGTTATTAGCACTTTGAGGGGGCGGAGAACATCCTTCCTTAAAACTCACTCACAATCTCACTGCAGATGCCCCCAAAGACCTGGCTGTCAGCATTTCCTGGGACAATGGGACAGGTACTGAGGCTTTGGGCTGGGGCTGGGCCAGTTCTCTCTAGGGTTGAAAAGGCTTCGGGAGCACGGGTGAGGGGACATGATGCTCCCTGCAGCCCTCGGGTCTCTCTCTTTCTGTGTCTCCAGCCCAGAATCCCCAGGACACCCTCCCACATCTGCAAGCCCAGAAAGGCCAGTTCTTACAGCTCCTCTGTGCTGCTGACAGCCAGCCCCCCGCCACTCTGCGCTGGGTCCTGGGGGACAGAGTCCTGTCTTTGTCCCATCCCTGGGGCCCCAGAACCCTGAGGCTAGAGCTGCCCAAGGTGATGTCTGGGGATTCTGGGCGATATACCTGCCTGGCAGAAAACAGGCTGGGCTCCCAGCACCGCAGCCTGGAGCTCTCTGTGCAGTGTGAGTGGGACCTGCAGGGCCTGGTGTCCTGGGGGGAAGAGAGAGGGGGCAGGGTCAAGTCAGTGCCCAGACCTCTGAGGGGTCAGGAACCAAAACCTAGGGGATCAGGCCTTCTTACTTGGTGCTGAGACTCAGCGGCTATCTGAGCCTCAGTGGGTGACTCGGCCCCCTCACATGCCACCCCCCCCACCTCAGTCTCCTGGGACCTTCCCTTTGCCCGGGGGGAAGCCCCTGTCCTGTCCTGAGCTGGTGCCCTGTGTCCATGCAGATCCTCCAGAGAACCTGACGGTGATGGTTTTCCAAGCAAATAGGACAGGTAGGAAGGGGAGACAGAGGAACCCAAATAGGGGTCCTGGCATCTGAAGGAGGGTCCGTGTGCCCTCAGCTGGGCATCATCTGCCTCTTCCCTTCCCTAGTCCTGGAAATCCTCAGGAATGACACGTTCCTCCCGGTCCTGGAGGGCCAGAGCCTGCGCCTGGTCTGTGTCACCCTCAGCAACCCCCCAGCCAGGCTGAGCTGGGCCCAGGGGAACCAGACACTGAGCCCGCCCCCGCTCTCAGACCCGGGGGTCCTGGAGCTGCCTCGGGTACAAATGGAGCACGAAGGAGAATTCACCTGCCACGCTCAGCACCCCCTGGGCTCCCAGCGCATCTCTCTGAGCCTCTCTGTGCACCGTGAGTTTGGGGGAACCTGGAGCCAGAACCCCAAGGTTTGAAGGAGGGGAGGAGCCCCTGCTGACCCTGTCCTCCCTCCGCAGACCCCCCACAGCTGCTGGGCCCCTCCTGCTCCTGGGAGGCCCAGGGGCTGCGCTGCAGCTGCTGCTCCCGTGCCCAGCCGGCCCCCTCTCTGCGCTGGTGGCTCGGGGAGGGGTTGCAGGAGGGGACGAGCAGCCAGGGCTCCTTCACGGCCACCAACAGCTCAGCTGGGCCCTGGGCCAACAGCTCCCTGAGCCTCCGTGGGGGGCTCAACTCCAGCCTTAGGCTCAGCTGCGAGGCCCGGAATGTCTATGGGGTCCAGAGTGG
>CAUYON010204012.1:0-11481 GCA_963573935.1 Arctocebus calabarensis | reverse complement strand
CATAACTGTGTACATTAATGCAATCATTGGATACAATGTGCAGGCTTCATATACAATCTGAAACATTTTCATCAAACTGTTTAACATAGCCTTCATGGCACTTTCCTAGTTATTGTATGAAGACATTTGTATTCTGCATTTGATAAGTTTCATCTGTACCCTTCTAAGATGTACCGTAGATGTGATCCCACCAATTACCCATCCTTCCTCCTCCCCTCCCCTCCCGTGCCTCTTTCCCCATATTCTTGTGCTATGATTGGGTTATAGCCTTCATATGAAAGCTGGAAATTAGCTTCATAGTAGGGCTGAGTACATTGGATACCTTTTTAATCGGTCTATGTTAAGCGCAGCACTATAGGAGACTCAGAGGAACTCTAGCTGGAGGGCTGGCACTGAGCAGATGGACCACAGGTTGGTGTGAGGCGGGGCCACAACCTCTGCACTGTCCCGACACGGTTGCAGGGCTCAGCCTGTGTATCGCAGGGTGTATGCTTGGCTAAGTCCTTGCCCTCCACCCACTAGCATGGTAACAACAGAATTATCTCCCCACATCACGAATGTCCCCTGGCGGCCCCCTATTTGAAAACCACTGCTGTGATGTATAAACCGACTTTGTGAGGGCCCAAGGGACCGTGAGCCTGGGAGAGGAGCAAGAGAGATTAATCTCAGGGTCTTGTCTGGAGAAAACAAGTCTAAGCTGGATTTCAAAAGATGCGAAGGACATGAGTCACCTGAGGGTGGTACTGGGATGGGGGTGGCAGGCAGAGGCCAGGAGAAGTGGCGTTATTTCAGAAACTAGTGAGTGAGAAGGAAACTACAGGAACCCAAACTAGGCGTGGTGTCCAGGGGCATCGGGGCCGAGAGTGACTGTATGTGGCAGGGAGTGGCGGCTCAAGCCAGGGGTCAGCAACCAAGAGAGAGAAGGGCTGATCCCACACAGCATCTGCTGTGTGCTGGACACTGTCCCCAGGTGCTACATACACGCTCTGGCAATTAAGTTCTCTAGAAAAAGTGCCACATACCTCATGGCTGAATATCAATACAGTGACCTTGAAGTGTTCCCCTTGGCCATCTGGTGGCTGTAGTGATGTCCAGCAATGAGGTATGGAGCACTTTTTCTAGGATGAGCTTGCAAACTTCATTGTCAGACTGAGCATGTTAGTTTAAGCCTCTCAACAAGTCTGTGCTATTCCTGCTCCATACAGGAATGGAGCAGCTGGAGAAACTGAGCCATGGGAAAGACAAGTAGCTTTCCAAAATTTCTCAACTAGTAGATGGCAGAGCCACGGCTTCAGCCCCGGACATGCAGACCTGGTCAGTGCCAGGCCCATGCTGCCACCCACGCTGCTTGGGCGGGGGTCACTGAAGCAGGGCCAGGGTGATGGAGTTCTTGTCACCAGAAGGCAGGAGAGGTGTAGGATCTGGGTGATGAAACAAGATTGGGAAGGAGTGAAAACACCTAAGTGACAGCACACGTGGGTTTGAACAAAGAATCCACTTCACGGGACGCCCGAGAGGACGAGTGAGAGTAGACAGGCCAGTTCCGGGGCCTCCAAGCCTGGGAACAGGGGACGGTAGGCTGGCATTGACATAGAGGCTGGGGCAGGAGTGACAGGTGGGGCTTCGGGGCAGGTCTGGGCTGTCAGGAGCTTGGGATTTAGGGAGAAGTGGCTGTCACCAACGGAGAGACATGCTAGGCGCGGGCCTCAGTGGGTCCCAGGCCAGCTGAGGAATTCTCACTCAGATGGCAAAGCCGGGAGAGCTGGGGGTGACCAGGAGGAAGACGTGGAAGGAGACAGACTTGGGTTGGAGATAAGGCGGGGCCCGAGCAGGGACCCAGGGTGAGAGTGCAGAGGCAGCCTCCCTGTGACACTGAGATGGGCTGTGGCGGGAGAGCCTAACCCCGGCCTGACACTGCTGAGAAGTCTGCACAGGCTGCTCCGCGCCCCTGGCCTCTGGGTCCTCTCCAACACAGGGACGGTGTAGTGCCATCTGTCCTGCGGGGTTACCAGGAGAGTAAGTGGAACGCCGGATGTGCAGGCCTGGTCAGCGCCCGGCTCGGGGGAGCAGCAGACGGAGGTGGTCCAGTGGGATTAGAACCAGGGAGGCAGGGAGCACGCAGAGGCTGCTGGCAGCAGCTTGGTGAGGGGCCCTGGGAGTCCACGGTGCTATCAGATCAGTGGGTGACTCTTCTGCCAGGACGGAAAGGAAACTCAGTGTTGTGCCATGTCAGGATTTTCGCCTCCATGGCTCATCCTCCTGTACGGTTTTCATAGAAAGGGACAGAGTTTTCGCAGTCAGGACTGGAGTCAGTTTTCACGTCCAGCAGAGGTGAGAGGTTAGATGTGCGTCCGGCGTTATGTCAAACTGAAGAATGAGATGAAAGCCTAATGTTATTTCAGGGAGAGGACTTAGTTGTTCTTAGTTGTAAATTTAGCTCTAAAAACCTCAGCATGAGACTCAGGAGCATCTGGTCCACCTGTTGTCAGCTGGGTCCCGCTCTCTCTACATTTGTCCTAATTCATTCCCATACCACTGAGGAAGGTGTGAGCAAGAGATGGCTCTCGGCTCAGGGCTCTGAAGCAAACAGACCAGAAAACGCTGGAGGCCGTGCCACGTGAGGTCTTGTGCTGCCCAGATCGGGGACTGCCTTCCTCATAGCCACCCAGAGTGGTTTGAATAGACTTTCCTCTGACTCCAGTGAATGTTTGTGATTGCTTACACCCGTGCTGTCCATTAGAAATATAATGTGAGCTCCAAACACAAGCCACACATGTCACATAACATTTTCTACTAGCCGCTTCACAGTAGTAACAAGAAACAGGGGACATTAACTTTAATAATATATTTTAGTTTATTCAAAGTGTTATTCAAAATGTAATCAACACTTAAAGAGTATTGAGCTATCTTCCTTTCTCCTTTTTTGGTACTAAATCTTTAAAATCTAGCCACGTTTTGTGTGCTCAAGAGCCCCCTGTGGGACAGGACAGGTCCACACTTCATGGTGAAGATACTGCCCTTCCAGCAAATGGCAGACAAGTACTCTGAGCTTGGTGACAGTCGAGCCACCCTGATGCCTATTTGATGGCGGCCTGGTGTTCTGGGAGCTCATCTCCCACCTGACTGACTGCCCCCAGGGAACTGTTTAAAAGCCACTGAGCCCCTGAGAGCCCGCAGAGAGGCTGTGTAGTGACAAGAGCAGCCAATCGACAGGGATGACATCCAGCCATTACCACGTCTAGAGGAAAATAGAACTAATAACTTTGGTACACAAATGGAGTCCAAGTGTGTGGGGAGGAGGAGTTCCTAATATAAGGAAGGCAATGGCCCATTGATAAAGAAAGATTGGATTCCAGCAAAAGCAATGAAGGACAAAGAATTGTTTTCAGTTTTATTTCTTCTATTTGGGATCCTAATTTCAGGCCCTTATGATTCTGCTTTTCCACTTGACAGCACATAGGGTGGTTCTGGGGAGTCATAACTAAAGCAGAAATTATTGGGACCATATTTTGCACAAATGGCCAAGTAAACTTGGGGGGTGAAAAACAACATAACAAAGTCTAAGAAACATAGACTACAGTGCTTCCTTCCACGATTCCTTCTGCTGGAGGCTCCTTTTCTGGCCTGGCCAAGGAGGGAGGAGGGAAGAGCCTGCCAGAAGAGAAATATCTAGAAATGCAGGCTCAGAGGCTGGGTTTCCCTCCAGGTCCCCACCACAGGTGACAGTGAGCAACTCTGAGCCTCATTACACTGCAGAACCGTTACAGCTCAGAACACACAGTGGGTGATTGGGGGCATTTTCAGGCTTCCCATGAAGAACTCTGCTGGGATAAAAACAGTTAACAGTTGCTCTTCCCTGATGATAAATGGTTGTTGGTTTTCTTTAATCAATGTTTTAATAACCATTTGCACATTTTAGCAATTATGGATACAGAGAGTCTGATGGTGCTCACAGAAGCAGATTGCAGAGGTGATTCATAAGGACACGGTTAGCCGTCAGAGGCAGCACCATCTCTCTGGGACGAGTGCTGCCTGGTGTCCTTCTGAAGCAGGTGCACCAGTAGCTTTGGTGCAGGGAGGCTGATGTGGCAACTGTCGCCTGCCTCCCCCGCTGATGCTGTCTTCTCCAGGGCAGGCTTGCTCCCCAGTACGCACTCTGAAAACCTCTCTCCAAACTCAGTCACTTGTCCCTTTATGCGATTATGATTGGCCATTGACTTAGGACTTCTGGGCCACCATGCCTGCGTTAGTGGAAAGAATCTGCCCCGGTGTCTGCCGAGGAGAGCTCAACCCTCTGCCACCTCACTTAGCAGCTTTGTAGATGAAAAGCACTGCCCATGGTGCACAAACGGTTCTTGTTACCCAGGTAGAGGTCACGTCCACATCACTGCTTCACTTATTTTTCCTCATTTCAAGCCTTTGCTTGTCATAAATACTATTTTGAAGTTATACCAGTTATAAATGTTTGCCCACAAAAAAGACTGGAAGAAAAGCTCTTAAATTCTTGGAATTTGTAGAGAGGGATATCTTTCCACGTTGTATTAAGTTTTAAAAATGAATGTGAGGAAGCAGAATTACAAAATGAGAGAAGTCCAACATGGAAGAAATTGAAACAGGTGTATGTTTACAAGGCTGCACAGACCAAAACTGAAACCTTACTGGAAAATAAAGATGAAGATGTAAAATATAGAGTTATTTAGCACAGTGTAAAAAAGTGAGAAGCAGCTTAAAAGTGTAGCAGTAGGGGAATGGATAAATTAATGATGGGATACCTCTGTGATGATTGTTATTTAAGGAGGCCATTTAAATATTGATTTCAAAAATATATAATTGCTTATAAGAATTATGTTCACATAGTGTCAATGAAAATATACAAAATTGTATTCTTGCTATCTTAATATGTACAGAAGCCCGGGAAAATGCCTGGAGGCATTTCTTTTTCTTTTGCATGATTAGACTAGCAAGTGGTTTTAATTTTTTTCTTTATGTTTCTGATAGTCCAAAATCTCTGTGGTGCTATTTTTATAATTAGAAAAAAAATCGGTGAATTCCATTGCATAAATTCTATAGCTATCCATTGAGCAAGTGGGTATTGAGCAATACCTTTCCTTCATTGCCTGGCCTTAGCACATCAGGAATTCTCTCTAGGTGCTTTTTTCCTCATCTGAATACTGTGATCCCATGGCCTTGCCTGACTCAGAGAAGCGTCATGAGGAAGGGTGGCATTAGCCCAGAGGGACCGTGCAGACAGAGAACTGCTTAGACAAGCATGACACTGAGAGACAGTCGGATACTGTGTCTAATCACAAACCTACTGGAACTTAAGAAATGAGCAATCCAACCAGGGTATAATGAGTTTTTTAGAATCGAAGCCCATAAGAAAACAAAACTGAAGAATGGCCAGTACTTCAATGCAGACTGCAGGAAGACATTTGGAGGCGCCCAGGTTCTTAGGGCTTGGGTGTCTTAGCTGTTCCCCTGCAGGGGCTGTCCTTCAGAGCACCTTACCAAGTGTGGCTTCTGGCAACTACCCTGAGAGTGACATCGCTTCACTCAAAACATGCCTCTCCCTCCTCAGTGTGCCCTGTTGGGGGGTGAGGCGTGCCCCTGATGGATGGGGCAGGGCGGGAGACAAGCTCAGGACTGCCGAGTTGTCCTCAAATCCCTACTGAGATGAAGATTGTTTTCATACAATAACCAGAAAATCCCACGATGGTTATGTCGAACAGTTGGATGAAAATATTTCAGATTGTATATGAAGCCAGCACATTGTACCCCATGATTGCACTAATGTACACAGCTATGATTTAATAAAAAATAAAAATAAATAAATAAAATTAGTAAACAAAATCTCTACTGAGAGCTGTCAAGTGTTAGGACTTGATCTAGGCCTAGGGACCCCCTCAAATGTTTATGTGCTTTAACTATATGTGTATCACTTTTCAATAATAAAATGCATGCATACGCCCTGAGCACCTCACATGCATGCCTTAAACTCCAGGTGTGAGACCTGCTGTCCCAGCTCTTAGACAAATGACAAAGCAGCTGTCCTGGATGTGTAATGAAGGCATGCAAGCCACACACAGGCCAGGCACAGAGTAGGTACCCTTGCACATAGCTCTGCCATCGCTGAGGTGAGTTTAAAAGTTAAACATAACCACACGCTGATGCCCTCAGAGGCTTAGATAACTTTTTCTCTTATTATCTAAGGTTTGGGGGGGGGGTTCCCTGAGAAACCTGAGTGTTTATAATTCATCCATCAAAATAATTTCAGTTCCAGGGCGGTGCCTGTGGCTCAAAGGAGTAGGGCACCGGCCCCATATGCCAGAGGTAGCGGGTTCAAACCTAGCCCTGGCCAGAAACTGCAAAAAAAAAAACCAAAAAATATTTCAGTTCCTTAACTCAGCTTTTCAGAGGAAAGAGCCGGAAGGTGCAGTTTGAAGGTGTTCCAAAGAGGTGTGTGAGGCAGTCAGACTGAGCAGCTGCAGCCTGGCACGGCCAGGCAGGCTCAGCCCATCGGCCCCCATGAGACCCACGGCCTGGGCAGGAGGGATGAGACAGAGCCTACAAGTGGGCCAGCCAGTCTCAGGGATGAGGCACGCCAGGAGCTACCCAGTGGCCTTGGCACCACAGCGCAGGAGGGTCTAGGAGGGAGGAGGCCACCCGGTTCCCCTGACCTCTGCTGGCCTCATCTTCTGTCAGTGGGGCCAGGGCCTGGGGAAGCCCCTGGGGCTGCCGCTGGGCTCAGCACGCAGCTCTCCAGGCAGAACTGGGCTGGGGCTCCTGAGAGGCTCTGTGAAGGCTGTGCCACTTTTGCACGGTGGGAATGGGGTGTCAGCTGCTGTCCCTCCTCGGGTCGACACAACCTGTGCCTCCCCGAGCTGCTCGTGAGCCTGCAGGGTGATGCCCAGTCCTGCTCAGACTCCCTCAGAGCCTGGGCCCCGGAACCCGCATCCAGCACACTTCTCCAGCCATCCTTGTACACAGTCATGTTTGAGGGTCACCAACTTAGAAGGCCCTCAGATATATGAGCAGTACTTTCTCTGTGTGTGGCACCAGACAACGCTGGGGGGGAGTAGACGGCCTCAGAGGGTCAGATCATGTCAGCTAGGACGCCATTCAGGGCAAGGCGCCCCTCCCACCTCCTCCACCCCCAGGCACCCACTATGCCCAAATCTAGGGAGACCCTGCACCACCCCCGCCCTACAAGAGCTGTGCATTCATGGCGGGAGGCCTCCCAGGAGGCGGAGGGACTGAGTCAGGACGTAAAGACCTGAGGCCTTCCTGTGGACAGCAGCCGGCTCCATGAGAATGCGTGGAGCGTCTCCCAGGTACCCAGTGCTGGGCTGAGATCCCAGTGTGTTGGGGAATATGGCAGAAGCCTTGTTCCCGCTGTGAGCCTGGAGGCTGGAGAGGAAGGTAGCCAAGCTGACCCAAAGGCCTGGATGGAGAAGCTACCAGTCCTCAAGCCCATTGAGCACCTTCCCCACCTTCCCAAGGAACAACTGGGCAACAGCTGGGAAATGCTTCCAGGCCCAGCCTGGCAGGGAAGGGATGGGCATCGTCCCAGGCCCAGCCACGTCTGCGAGTGGGGCTGGTCCCTGCTTTACCCTGCTCAGACTGTCAAAGAGGTGGTTTCGCACCACAGAGCAGAATTTCTTCTGTCTATTTTTTATTTTTATTTTTATTTTTTGCAGTTTTTGGCCAGGGCGGGGTTTGAACCTACCACCTCCGGCATATGGGGCCGGCGCCTTACTCCTTTGAGCCACAGGTGCCACCCAGAATTTCTTCTGTGTAAAGGGAAAGTATGTGCTGTCTTTTCATTTCCAATCCCTGGTTCTTGGACAATACTTACTAGAGAAATTTCACAGCAAGGACCTAGTGTGTAGCCAGAATTAAATCTGTTTATTTCTTTCCATAGAATGCAAAAAGGATGGCATTGGTTTGGCACCCGCGGCACAGTGGTTACAGTGCCAGCCACATGCACTGAGGCTGGCAGGTTCGAACAGGCCTGGGCCAGCTAAACAACAATGGCAATAGCAACAAAAAAATAGCTGGGCATTGTGGCTGGTGCCTGTAGTCCCAAGTACTTGGGAGGCTGAGGCAAGGGAATCGCTTAAGCCCAAGAGTTGGAGGTTGCTGTGAGCTGTGATGCTATGGCACTCTACTGAGGGTGACATAGTGAGATTCTGTCTCAAAAAAAAAAGATGGGTGTAAGGGTCTCCTACTAGCAGGGGCGGGACTGTCCAGGATAAAGTGCTAGTAGGATCCTGAGGCATCAGGGGAAGGGGACAGGAAGGAGAGAGGTTCTCACCCATCTCCCCCATCCCTTTCTAAAACAAACAACTGGGGGCCTCTAAGGCCAGTCCAGATTGTAGGGCTATGGTCCGTGGGCTTGCACTGGAGTTCAGGGACTTCTCCAGAAGCCTGAATGAAAATGAAATAGCAAACTCTGGTTGGCTAATGGGTGTCAGGCTGAATTCAGTCGTCCCCAAACTGACCATCCTGAGCTTCCCAGTCAGTTGTTTAGTCTGCAGACTAGCCAACCGCAAGGGCCAAGAACAGAGGGCAGAGCCTGCCACACTTCACTCTCAGAGTGCCAGGGCCCCTACTGGGCTCAAAACTCAAAGAATTTCTGAGTCGTGTCTCTTTTTAATGAATTGACAAAAGAATTGAAAAACTCCTCCCTCATTGACCAGATTTAAAAAAAAAAAAATCAATAGAACATCACATTTTTCAGTTAATACCGTTCATGCTTTATGGTGGCCACAGGTGGTGTCCACTGACTCATAACGCAGGCGGTGCCGTCTTCACTGGGGTAATCAGAGACAGGAGATGCGAGATTCAGGTCCTAATTCCCTCTTCGTAACAGCTGGGCTCGGGATCTGAGCACCTAAGTCTCTCTTCATAACAGCTGGGCTTGGGATTTGTTTGGTTCTGTTGCCAGAAGGAGGAAAAAAAGAAAATGCATAATCAGAGGTAAGATATGTCTATATTATAGTCTAGGAATTGTCTTTTATATTGTGTATTCTTTTTTTTTATATGTAGAAATTTATGACCATTACAGGCCAACCTCTAGAACTAGAAGCCAAATTTTCTCCTCTTTTGAAGCAAATACAAAGAGCTGTTCAGCGCATTGTCAACCATCTCTGCAAGCCCCTCGCTGCAGTACTCACTGGAAGGGCTAAAAAGATAAATGAAATAGATTTGTGTGTGTCAGAATCCAGACCAAGCTGCTATGGATCACAAGGTGTTTGCTAATAAATGATCTTAATTCTGTCAGTCCTCACATTTTGATTTTGCCTTGTTTATAGTCTTATTAAAGCGCCAGTGAGCACCAAGAAAGAAAGACAGAATCAATACCACTGGTCTCATGAACCGACATAGAACAAAACCATTTTTGCCTGATTTCCCTTGGAGATCTTAGAGGCTGGGGCCCCTTAGGGCTGCTGTGGACCTGCTCGGGTAAGTGTGGGGTGCCAAGGGTGAAATGATGGAGATCTGTGGGTCAGCTCCTCCACGCTGCTGCTGTTGGCAAAGTAAGAATATCCCAAAACAAAATATTTGAGTAATTCCATTGTAATTGCTGTAAGTAGAGAGATATTAAATTGAGACTAGTGGTTTAATCATGGGCTGGATTTAGGTTACATGAGAATTTGTTAAGTGCTTCTCTGCCATGTGCCTTCACCAAAATACAAGAAATGAGCTGGAGGAGACGTGGGCAAGTCATTCAGTGTTATCCAAATTTAGTCGGACACACGTTGAAGAGCAAAAGAGTCCGTCGAGGCGGGAAGTTAGTTGCCTCCAGATGGGCCCCAGAACCTGCCGCCCCAGTCCCATTATGTACTGCTAAGTAACCAGAGAAGTCAAGACCCTGCATTGTGCCAGAGTGTGAACTACATAACTCGGTTTCGTGGCTCCTAGGGAAGCGCTCTTTCTAGAACCCTCTTGCGTGTGGTGCACAGTCTGGATAACGAAAGACTGCAATGCCCCGTAGATGAAAGGCACTTTGCTTAGAGATAAGTGTTGTGCAGAGACGGTCTGTTGACTCTTTGGCACTGTGCGGCTGGCTGCCAAAGGGCCAGGAGCAGAGTGAGCAGTATTCCAAGGTCCAAGTGGCCCCAAGGTGGAAATGACCTCCTTCTCATACAGCTTCGGGAATGAAAATTTGAGAAACTTCTTCCCCACAACCAGTCTTTAGGAGAGGTAGAAAGGACATCTTCCAACAAAACTATGAACTTATAATTAATTTTTTGAAGCAGCTGAAATACTTGAATTTTTTTTTTTTTTTTTTTTTTTTTTTGGTTGCAGCCGTCATTGTTGTTTGGTGGGCCTGGGCTGGATTCAAACCTGGCGCCTTAGCCCGTCGAGCCACAGGCACTGAGCCAGCATTTTTATAGTGTTTTGACATACAAGTTTCAAAGTTCTATGTAGTCACTACTGCCAATCCCTTCTTTACTCAGGCTGCTCTAGGGGCTGAGGGAAAACTTTCCCTTTGCCTCTGGAGGCTCACTGAAAAATCAACTCACAAAAGGTAGATAAATTGGGGAAAGGGCCTATAAATGAATTAATTTGCACACAGGAGGGAACCACAGAGTGATTACCCCAACACCTCCCCTTGGGGTGCAGAAGCTTATATACTATCTTAAAGTTACAGAAAGAATATGAGCCCAGAGCATGGCTGAAAAATTGTGAATCAAATAATAGTGGCGAGACAGGTTATGGGAGAGAAAAAGAGAACAGGAGCTTGGCTAGCAAAGGAGGTCTTGTTAAGCAGAACAAATGTCACGGGTAGCAGCCTTCAGAAAGAATGGACGGTAAATGCTGCTTTCAGACCTTTGAATGTATCAGATTCTCGGTTAATCTTTCCTAAATCCAGACGAGGGAAGGGCTGGCTGCTGCCCTGCAGATGCTCTAGAGACACAAATCTCCCCCACAGAAGATGGCTTTTCTATTTGGTGGTTCTCAGAACAGCCAGCTCAAAATATGTCAAAGAATCTATTTTGGGATAAAATATTTTCATTTCCTTCACCACCTTGCCATACGTGTTTATGAGGACTTCCCACCCACCCCCAATCTTGTAAGTTTTATATATTTTTTCTCGTCCTTGTATGCATTTCTTGTTTACATATGATTATTCCATACATATTTGAAGTGTGGCTCTAACTTTAGATGTTTCTTTCCTAAATGGTGAGCTGTTTGCCCTAATTCCATGGGAATAGTCCCTGCTTTTCCCATTGTTTGAAAAGTTGAAAGGTCATATGTATCAGATACTAACTAAATCTTAGAAAATTGATGTCTACGGTGGATCTTCTACTTTGTTTTGGCATTTCTTTTTTTTTTTTTTTTGTAGAGACAGAGTCTCACTTTATCGCCCTGGGTAGAGTGCCGTGGCGTCACACTGCTCACAGCAACCTCCAGCTCTTGGGCTTCAGCGATTCTCTTGCCTCAGCCTCCCTAATAGCTGGGACTACAGGCGCC
>CAUYON010204009.1:0-18318 GCA_963573935.1 Arctocebus calabarensis | reverse complement strand
GTCCCAGCTACTTGGGAGGCAGAGGCAAGAGACTCGCTTGAGCCCAGGAATTGGAGGTTGCTGTGAGCTGTGATGCCATAGCACTCTATCCAGGGTGACAGCTTGAGGCTCTGTCTCAAAAAAAAAAAAAAAAAAAGAAAGGAGAGGAAGGAATGGTTTCTGGAGAGAACAGATAAGACACCAAGGATATTGCCGTCATTCATTCACCTCCAGAGAACCCAAGACTTAGAAATATCCCCAGGGACATTGGACAGTGGGAGGCAGGAGCCTTTACTGGATAGAAGCCTCCTCCCCATATACTCCTGTTCAGTGTGCTACTGCAGGGCTCTCTCTGGGCTGTTTGGCCAAATTTGGGACCAAGGGAAGGGAGCTTGATAAAGTTTTTAAGTTCCTGCATCCATAGCACTTGTGGTCAGCCTTTCCCCTCCACCTCCTTTGCCTGATCCACTCCCCTGAACTCCACTGGCCCAGGTGCTTCCCTGCCCCAACCCTTCTAGCTGGGACCCTGACAGCTCTGGCCTCTCCCTGCCATCTTTTCCTGTCACTGGACCAACCCAACTTTCTACAGCATCCCCAGAGACCATTTAGGAGTTTGGAAAACAGGGCAGGAAAGGGAAGGAGGAAAAAGTACCAAAAAGTCAACAAAACAAAAACAATAACCACGACAACAAAAAACCAAAACTGAAATAAAAATCAAAAATCAAGAAAATCAAATGGGGAGAAGGGAAAAGGCAAAAAGAAAAGAAAAAGTGAAAAAAAAGAAAGAAAAGAAAAGAAAAAATGCCCAGAATAAAGCAAGGCTCAACAAGACCAGGAGAGAGGGCAGTGTGGGAGGGAGGCCTTGGGCTTCTGGAAAGAAAAGAAGCTCCTTTGGGGGTAGCCACAGAGCCCTGAACAGCTGGCCCTTGGGCTAGAAATAGAATGTTGTACCTCAAAAACAAAAACAAAATTTAAAAAACTAGGCCCCTATTGTTTAGAAATTTCTAGAAACTATACAGAAATCCTAGGGCGCAAAATTGCCCCCCCCAACCCAGTTGTTGAAAATGTCAGTGCCTCCGCTCTGGCCAGTCTCTGTGGCCAGAGATGGCTCCTTCTGATTGGCAGCAGGTAACTGTCTTTGGTGCATGAAAACCAAGCAAACAATCACTTCTTAGTAAAAGCATACTCTAAGCATACTCTTTAATAGTATACTCTTTCAAAATATAAAGGTCACAATGGAAAAAAGTTTAAGAGTAGTGACGTGGTCTCTGTGTTGGAAATGGGAATATCAAGGAAGGCTCAGGACAGAGGTACACAGTGTGTCAGAGGTGGCCACAGCCTTTCTGGTCAAGCCTTGCTCCAGCCAGAGTCTCCCAGAAGGGTGGAAGGCTCAGGCAGGGCTGGGGAGTAAAATTTTTAAAAACAAAAAGAAAAAAAAAAAAAAGGAGGGGAAGAAAGAAAAGAAAAACAGGGAGAAGCAGTAGGGGGCGGTGCCCAAGTGGGCATATCTTACGGCCTTCTTGCCTGGCCCGTCTCCCAGGGCAGCGACGATGGCAAAGTACTGAATGACCCGCTTGGTGTTAACCGTCTTACCGGCCCCCGACTCTCCGCTTGGACGACACAAACATGAGTCACCAATGCCCATCTGGCCTAATTCCCCTCAATGCCCAATACCCAATCCCTCAAGCAGAATCCCCTTTTTCCCTTCCTCTCAACTCAGGATCCCCAACTCAAAACACCCAGGGAGAGATCAACCCTCAGAGGTGTTGAGTTGTTTACAAAGCAAGCCAGTGTGAGCACCATCCCTGTGAGATAACACACACTGAGCACTTAGTGCCAGGCTCTGGCCAAGCACTCTTCCTCCATTGGCTTAATTAAGCCCCAGAAACCATTATCATCTCCATTTTATGGATAATGAAATGGACCTCCAAAGTTCTGTGACTGTCCCTGCTGTGTGCCAGGTACTGACTTACAACTTCGTATGGTAGGTAGGATTGTTTTGTTTTTATTAGTGAGGCTCAGAGACCCAAGAACATACATTGGGGAGTGGAAACATGAGAACATGAACTCAGGTCATGTGTTAAAAGCCTTTGTTTGCTCTCTCTCTCATACACACACACACATACACACATACACACACATCCATGCTGGCTTGGCTGGGCATAACCTGCATGTAAGAACTCTACCATTTTCCAGTGGAGGCGATGGAAGGGTCAGAGAGAAGATCCAATGTAAAGAGATGGTGAAGAGGAAGAAGGGGAAGGGAATCTCCCATCAGCCCTTAACCCAGAATTAGAATTTCCCAAAGGATCAGGTGCAAGATTCCAGGCCCAAGGGAAGAAGGGGTGTCTAGGCTGGTGACCACTCTGGTGCTTGGGCATCCATCCTTGACCCTGACCCCAAAATACATCTGCCCAGAATGGGGCAGAGAAAATGCCCTGATTTAGCTTCAGCAGGGACACTAGCTCTAGGTGGTAAAAGCCCTGCCCTGAGCACTTTTGAGTCAATTCTGGGGAAAGACTTTAGTTCTGCCCTCCTGCTGCTAGATGGCCAGCATTTCCTACCCCACCCCTGCAGCTCCACACTCACGTGATCAGCATGGACTGGTTCTCTCGGTCTGGGGGAAGGGGAGGAGATAGAGAAGTCAGCAAGTGAGGGATTAGCCACACATGGAACCCCTTGGGTGTCTTGGCCCGGGGCAGTCCCCACCACCACCACCCAGGGCCACAAATGGGAAGGCCAGCTCCCACGTAAGAGACAGAACGGCTGCTCTAGAGTGTTCAGCAGCATCCAAAGGGGGGCGTGTAAGTGGAGGGACGGGTTGGGGAGCGGAGCGGAGGTGGCCCTTACTGCGCAGCATGTCGTTGTAGGCGTTATCTGCCACCGCATATATATGGGGCGGGGCCTCAGAGCGGCGCTTTCCTTTGTAAGCGACCACTACGGTGGCAGTGTAGACCGGGAGCCATTTGTAGGGGTTGATGGTGACGCAGAAGAGGCCTGAGTAGGTCTGAGGAAAGAATGTATCAGCTGGGGTTTTTTGGGGGGTCCTCCAAGTTCCCATCCCAGGCTCCTGTCAACAACACCATGACCTCTGCGATATTCCTCTAGGAGCCACTTGACTTGCCATGCCACACCCTCTGTGGCTGTCCTGGCCTCATCCCTTACTTCTGCCACCAACCCACCCCACCTTCAAAGCCCCACAGCTGAGCTGCTGGGCCCGTGCGGGCCCCGCTGCTGCCACTCACAGCCACGCCCACCGCCATGGCCCCGCCTCTAGCCCCGCCCACCCCACACAGGCCCGGAGGGCAAGGCTCACATAGATCATCCAGCGAGCGTAACGCTGGCGCAGGTTGTGCAGCACGGCAGCCTCGTTCAGGTGTGTCATCATGGCCATGTCCTCCAGTAGGTCGAAGCGGGGTGGGTTCATGGGCTGCAGCTCGCTTTCGCGCACCGTCAGCACCTACCAGAGAGGCTGGCTGGGTCATGTAGTGAGCAGGGAGACTTCCCCTCTCACCCCGACTCAAACACTCCCAGACCCCCTTCCTCCAGAGTGTGGAACCTGGTGGCCAGAAGCCCCCAGGGGCAGGAAAGAGGGAGCTGAACCTTCTGGTCTTTGGTCTCCACGGTGACTTTGCCCCCCAGAGCCTCCGACTTGACCTCGGCCTCCACGTAGGCGTCCCGTTCATCCGGCACCCAGACTCTCTTCTTTCCTGAGTTACACAGAGACCAGGGGACTTTGAGAGGGACTGAGACACCTCCAGGGGGCTGGACAGCTGGGGCTCCCAAGCCCTGTCTGTAGTGCTGTGCCCCCCTCAGAAGGCCTCTGCCAGGACACAGGAGTCCTGATGAGGAATCCTCCCAATCCACAACCCTGGAAGGGCAGAGGAGGAAGAGATCGCCTTTTAATGATTCCCTGTTTGGAGTAACAGTCCAGATTACACATTTGGGTCCAGATCCCTGCTTTAACCATATCTGCCCTGTGACCTCAGGAACATCATTCTCTCTGGGCCTATTCTGTCAAGTGCACAGCATTACGGGGGTCTCCTCAGGTCTCAAATCGAGCAGCCCCTCAACATCAGGTCCTGCCTCCCCTATTTCACAGTAGATCAAACCCAGGCCTCCTAATTTGTTTTTTGTTTTTGTCTCACTCTGTTCCCTAGCCTAGAGTGCTGTGGCCTCAGTAGCTCACAGCAACCTCAAACTCCTGGGTTCCTCCTCAGCTTCCTGAGTAACTCATACCACAGGCACCTGCCACCATGCTCAGCTAACTTTTCCATTTTTAGTAGAGACCATCATCTCGCTCTTGCTCAGACTGGTCTCGAACTTCTGAGCTCAAAAGATCCTCCCACCTCAGCCACCAGAGTGCTAGGATTATAGGAGTGAGCCACCACACCCAGCCCAGGCCTCTTAATTTTGTGTCCTGTGCTCTTTCCTGCCTGGCCAGCTGACCTCAGAGTCTAGATTCCAAGATGGTTAAAAGCATGGATTGAGGCTGCAGACCACCAGGTTCTATTCCCTGCTCTGCCAGGTGCCTCAGTCAGGACCACCTACATAACTTGCAGGCCTTAGTACAAAAGGATAACGTGAACCTCCTTGTTAAAAACTTACTAAAACTTTCAAAGTGGCAACAGCAGAACATTAAATCAAGTGCAACACCCTTCTAAGCTGGTGCCCTGTGCAACTGCAGAGGTTGTATCTCTGTGAAGCTAGGCCTGGCCCTGGTCCCCACCTCCCCAGGCTGCTGAGTTGATGCATGGAAAGTCATCTGCTCTGAGCCTGGCGGCACAATAAGCACTTGATATACACTGCCTATTGTTATTATTGTCCTGTGAGCAAACCAGGTCATAAATAGTACGGCTTTTATTCTTGCCCCTAATAAACAATGGCTTTGGCTCTGGGGAAAGCACTAAAAATAACCCCAGCACAGGTCTTGTGGACATGTGGAGGCACCCTGAACATGTGGCTCAGGCTCCAACCTGAGTCCTCACGGACTGTATATGTAGGAGGTAGGTCGTATTATCCCATTTAACAGAGGAACAAACCGAGGCTTGTGCATAGAACCAAAATAATACACAGGGTCCCTGGGGAGGCTAAAACTGTCAGGCTCTTTGGCCCTAAACTGAGAACCACCTTTCCCCACCCCTGGTCTGAGCCCATAAGAGCTTCTGAGGCTATCTATACCTCTCCCCTCTTCCCTCACTTACCATCCCATGGGACAGTGTGCACCTTCATTAACTCCTGATATCCCTGGCGGAGATAGCGGGCTGACTCTCCAAGTTCACTCACATCCATCATGGTGGCGGCACTGAGAGGTGGAGGAGGAGGTGCTGGAAGTCTTGGAGGTTCAAGGTGGCCCAAGGCAGCAGGCACTGGAAGATGGCAGTGATGAGAGGACTGCAGAGCTGGGGGATACAAACAGGGCACAATCCTCCAACCCCCAAGACTAGATACTAGTTAACTCCTCTGGGCTCTCCACCTCTGCCTCCCTGGGTGAGCGCCCAGCACACACACACATACACATCCTCAAACACCACAGCATCCTTCTCTACAGGTGCGGAAGACTCCTGTCCACCCATAGGTACTCTTACCCCCCCACCCAGCCTCCTGCCCTCCCTCCAGCTCTGGCCCCAGCCCTGATTACCCAGCTCAGTACCACGGTGAGGACAGGGAGCTGTGCTACCCCTTTTATTGCCACAGTCAAGGTCAGCGGAGGAGAGCTATGTCAGCAATCTCCACGTGTCACAGCCCCCCCAGCCTGGCCACAGGACACAAAAGGCAAATTCCCTTTTATCTCCACAGCACGGTCCCTGGGCTATTTTTACCTCCCATTGTCAGGGGATCACAAAGGCAGAGAGAGACACTCCACTGAGACACAGAGAGGCTGGGAATCAGAAACTGATGGGGCAGGGACAAGGTAGTGAGAGATTTGGTAAGACTGAGGAGCTCAAAAAGAGAAACTGAGTCACAGAGAGTCTGATATGCCCAGAAAAATACCCACACCCCCAGATGCAGAGAGGAGGCAGACTCAGAAGGGGCCACAGAATGCCCTCCGGGGCCATCTAGTCCAACCCTCTTTTTGCACCAGGGAAAGCAGTGGCCAGTTTTAAAGACCAGCAGTGGAAAGACCAGGTCAAGAAGAGAAGCCAGGAGGCAAAGGCATTCCTCTCCAGCACCTGGATACTCTCTCTTTCTCCCCTTCCCCTGTCCCATCTCTCTGAGGGCTCTCTGGGAAAGTCATACATGAAGAAAACCAGACCTGGGATCATGGAATAAAGGAATGATTTGGCTGAAGCAGAAGCAAATCAAGGATATTTGAGCCAGTTAAGACCCCCTCCATGTTCTGACATTCAAGATCCACAAGAAGCCAACCTCCTGCAGCCCACTCTCAACAGGGGTGGGGGCGCTGGCACTCATTGTGCCTGATACAGGCTTCAGAATGTGTCATGGCAGTTCCAGGCTTTCCTGTCCATCACCTCAGTCAAGGTCCAGTGACGCCATAGAATTTTAAAAGCAGAGAATGAAAGGATCGAAGAATTGAACTGTAGGCACTAGACACACAGAACTAGAGTTCCAGAGCCAAGATTCCAACCGGATGTCAGACCAGGCTGACACAGACAAATCTTATGTAAGATAGGCTACAGATTCCAAATACATTGATACGTTGCATAAAATATATAGAAATAATTTTATGTTTTATTTATTTTTTTTTTTTTTTCAGGATTTTTTTTGGCTGGGGCTGGGTTTGAACCCTCCACCTCCGGCATATGGGGCTGGCACCCTATTCCTTTGAGCCACAGGCACCGCCCTTATCTTTTATTTTTATTTTTGGGGGGAGATAGTGTCTCACTCTGTTGCCCTGGGTAGACTGCAGTGGTGTCATTATAGCTCACAACAACCTCAAACTCTTGGCATCAAGAGATCCTCTTGCCTCAGCCTCCTGAGTAACTGGGACTATAGAAGCCCACCAGCACATCTAGCTAGTTTTTTAATTTTTAGTAGAGACAGGGTCTCACTCTTGCTCAGGCTGGTCTTAAACTACTGAGCTCAAGTGATCCACCTACCTCAGCCTCCCAGAGTGCTAGGATTATAGGTGTGAATCACCATACCCAGCCTCTATTTTTTTCTTAGTAGAAATGGAGTCTCACTTTTGCTCAGGCTGGTCTCCAACTCCTAAGTGCAAATGATCCTCCCACCTAGGCCTCCTGGAGTGCTAGGATTACAAATGTGAACCACCACGTCCAGCCTATAGAAATAATTTTAGGGAGGCGCCTGTGGCTCAGTCAGTAAGGCGCCGGCCCCATATACTGAGGGTGGCGGGTTCAAACCCAGCCCCAGCTGAACTGCAACAACAACAACAAAAATAGCCGGGTGTTGTGGTGGGTGCCTGTAGTCCCAGCTACTTGGGAGGCTGAGGCAAGAGAATCGCCTAAGCCCAGGAGTTGGAGGTTGCTGTGAGCTGTGTGATGCCATAGCACTCTACTGAGGGCAATGATTTGAGACTCAGTCTCTATTTAAAAAAAAGAAGAAGAAATAATTTTAAAGATATAGGCAAAAGTACCCGACAATGATGGAAGTGGAAGGAAGAGCGGTCCTTTGAAGGAGGGTAATGACCAGAGAAGCACTAGGAAAGCCTCTGAGATGCAAGAAATGCTGTAGTGACACTGAGCTGCATGGTGGTTACACAGGTATGTTCACCTCATAAAACAAGTCAAGTTGGGCATTTAAGATGTATGTACCTTACTGTTTGTATAACACATGAAAACTTCTTTTAAAATACATTGCTTGGCAGTGCCCGTAGCTCAGTGGGTAAGGCGCCGGCCACATACACCCAGGCTGGTGGTTTTGAGCCTGGCCTGGGCCAGCTAAAACAACAAAGACAACTGCAACCAAAAAATATCTGGGCATTATAGCAGGCAACTGTAGTCCCAGCTACTTGGGAGGTTGAGACAAGAGAATCTCTTAAACCCAAGATTTTGAGGTTGCTGTGAGCTGTGATGTCACAGCACTCTACCCAGGGCAACAGCTTGAGACTCTGTCTCAAAAAAATAAATAAAATAAGATAAAAAAATGAAATACATTGCCTGGAGCCCAGTGTAGCTCAGTGGTTGGGGCACCGGCCACATACACTGGGGCAGGTGGGTTCAAAACCACTGGACCTGCTAAACAACAATGAGAACAACAACAACAAAAATAGCCGGGCATTGTGGAGGATGCCTGTAGTTTTAGTTACTTGGGAGGCTGGGGCAAGAGAATCACTTAACCCCAAGAGTTTGAGGTTGCTATGAGCTGTGACGCCACAACACTATACCAAGGGTGAGTGACAAAATGAGACTCTATCTCAAAAAATAAATAAATAAATAAAAATAAATAAATAGGGCGGTGCCTGTGGCTCAGTGAGTAGGGCGCCGGCCCCATATACCGAGAGTGGTGGGTTCAAACCTAGCCCCGGCTGAACTGCAACAAAAAAATAGCTGGGTGTTGTGGCAGGTGCCTGTAGTCCCAGGTAATTGGGAGGCAGAGGCAGGAGAATCGCTTGAGCCCAGGAGTTGGAGGTTGCTGTGAGCTGTGATGCCTTAGTGCTCTATCCAGGGTGACAGCTTGAGGCTCTGTCTCAAAATAAATAAATAAATAAAATAAAATAAAAGCTGGGCATGGTGGCTCATGCCTGTAACCCCAGCACTTTGGGAGGCTGAGATGGGTGGATTGCTTGAGCTCAGGAGTTCGAGACCAGCCTGAGCAAGAGCAAGTCCCCTTCTCTACTAAAAATAGAAAAACTAGCCAGGCGTTGTGGCGGGCGCCTATACTCCCAGCTACTCAGGAGGCTGAGGCAACAGAATGTCACTTGAGCCCAAGAATTTGAGATTGGTATGAGCTTTGATGCCACAGCACTCAACCCCAGGACGACTGTGTGAGACTCTGTCTCAAAAAAAAAAAAAAAAAAAACAACATTGCCAAATCTGGCAATATTAGAATTGCAAATGCCCAGACCCTTTTAGGAATTAATCCTACAGGTTTTTCCTTTGAGTGGACATTTAGATTGTTTCCAATCTTTTGACATTACAATCAGAGCTATGGTGAATAATCTTGTACAGTCTATTGAATTTCATACACTGTTAAAGAAACAGAAATTGTGAAATTATCCCCCTTGGACCTTCTTTCGCTCACTCTCCCTCCCCTAGGGTAACACAGTCCTGACTTCTTACCTCACAGGTTAGTTTTGTCAATTTTCAAGAATTATATGAATGGAATCCTACATTATATATTCCTTTCTTCTTTTAACATAATATTTACGAGTTCATCATTTTGTTTCAATTTTCTTTATAGAGCTTCAGTTATTTCTGCCTGCTTCCTGCTACTAGAAAGGAACCCCATGAGGGCAGGAGGTTGTTCTATGTCCCTAGCACCTTGCAAAGGCCTGCACACAGTAAAAGGTCATTAAATATCTATGGAGCAGATGAATGAATCAAACCTGATAGTTTATGTTATAGGGTTTTTTGTTTGTTTGTTTGTTTTTTGAGACAGAGCCTCAAGTTGTCACCCTGTATAGAGTGCATCACAGCTCACAGCAACCTCCAATTCCTGGGCTCAAGCGAGTCTCCTGCCTCTACCTCCCAAGTAGCTGGGACTACAGGCACCTGCCCGGCCATTTTTTGGTTGTGGCTGTCATTGTTGTTTGGCGGGCCCGGGCTGGATTCGAACTCACCAGCTCAGGTATACGTGGTTGGCACCTTAGCCTGTTGAGCCACAGGCGCCGAGCCTATATTATAGGGTTTTAATCTCTATTTAGTGTCAGAGGCTGGAGAGCTGAGCATAAGCAATTTATAGAAAGCCTAGGCAGTGGGAAAAATTCTTTTCACTGTTCAAAGATGTTCAGAATGCAGGGCTTTTTTGCCCAGGGACCAAGCAACAGAGTTAGCCTGGAGAATCAGAAACTCTAACTAGCCTAACATATACCAAATATAATGTAGATCCAAATTCTAGAATTGCCTGCTCAGTGTATAAATAACCTGGGTCTGAGAAACCAACCCTAAATTGGAGTCTTCGGTTCCACTACCCAGGGCACATCTTTCCATTGAGATAAGCTCACGGACAACCATGACGAAGCAAAGAGGAAACCCAGAGCTCAGAGAGAGGCAGTAAGTGCTACCATCTATACAGACCTGAGGTCCTAAGACTTTAAATACCTGAAGGGTGTCCTGGAGCAGAGGGAGTCTCACTGATGGGCAGTGTTAGGAAGCAGAGGTTGAATGCACCCAAAGAAGGACTTTTTCACACTCTGGACCAGTTTGCAGCAGAAGAGGCAGCCTTGGAAGGATGTGAGCCTGCCAGCCAGGGCAGACTCAAACAGATGCTGCCCCAGGCTTGGGGCTTTGGACTGGAAGACTCCTGAAGGTTGTTCTAACTTCAGGAGTGCAGGATTCCAGGATTTTAGAATCCAGCCCAAAACAATATTTCTGCCACAAATATACCCCCGTGCCTGAAGTTCCTTTTTTGGGTCAGAATCTTTCTTTGGATAAAGCATTAAAGGACTGTGTGAAAATGATGATACAGCTAGAAAGGACATGTGGATTCTTTTTTTTTTTTTTTTTTTTTGAGACAGAGCCTCAAGCTGTCACCCTGGGTAGAGTGCTGTGGCATCACAGCTCACAGCAACCCCCAATTCCTGGGCTGAAGCGAGTCTCCTGCCTCCGCCTCCCAAGTAGCTGGGACTACAGGCGCCTGCCACAACGCCTGGCCATTTTCTTGTTGTAGCCGTCATTGTTGTTTGGTGAGCCCAGGCTGGATTCGAACCTGCCAGCGCAGGTGTACGTGGCTGGCCCCTTAGCCTGTTGAGCCACAGGTGCCAAGCCAGGACATGTGGATTCAATTCAGCACATATCTGACAGCCTCTAGCCTGCGTCCAGGATTAGAACAAGAGCCATTCACTGTCCAGGAAAGATACTCGAGTAAGATGTCAGAATGGAGGCGTTAGAATAATAAAAGCAAGTTTGATACCCAGACTAGCAAGAAAAAGGGCATGACAACAGGTCCCTTCCCTCATAGAGCTGACATTCCCCTGGGGAAGCAAAAAAATAAACAAACAAATACAATTTTAAGGTAATTAAGATTAAGATTTTGGCAAGGTTGGGCATGGTGGCTCATACCTATAATCCTAGCACTGTGGGAGGCCAAGACTGGAGGATGGCTTGAGATCAGGAGTTCAAGACCAGCCTGAGCAAGAGTGAGACCCTGACTCCTCTACAAATTGAAAAAGTAGCCAGGTGTGGTGGTGGGCACCTGTAGTCCTAGCTATTCAGGAGGCTGAGGCAAGAGGATGCTGGGACCCAGGAGTCTGAGGTTGCATTAAGCTATGATGACAGCACTGCACTCTCCCTGAGGTGACAAAGCAAGACCCTGTCGAGAGAGAGAGAGAGAGAGAGAGAGAGAGAAAGAGAGGGTGGCGCTGTGGCTCATTGAGTAGGGCAGCGGCCCCATATAAGGTGGCGGGTTCAAACCCAGCTTCGGCTGAACTGCAAAAAGAAAAATAGCTGGGTGTTGTTACTTGGGAGGCTGAGGCAAGAGAATCGCCTAAGCCCAGGAGTTGGAGGTTGCTGTGAGCTGTGTGACGCCACGGCACTCTACCAAGGGCAATAAAGTGAGACTCTTTCTCTGCAAAAAAATAAATAAATAAAAAGAAAGAGAAAGAAAGAAAGGAAGGAAGGAAGGAAGGAAGGAAGGAAGGAAGGAAGGAAGGAAGGAAGGAAGGAAGGAAATAAATTGTGGCAAATGCTCTGAAGGAAATAAGGAGAATAATGTTTTGGGCAGTAATGGAAGTATACTCTACTAAGGTTGGTCAGGGAGGGCCTCTGAAGAGGTGACGTATAGTGAGACCGAAGAATAAAAAGGATCTGGACAAGCTAGGAGCCTTTGGAAGGGTATTCCAAGCAGAAGGAACAGTAGATACACGAGCAGTGAGGCAGAGGGTCTTTACCTAACAAATGCAATCGGTGTAACCTGGTTTCTTGTACCCTCAATGAATCCTCAACAATACATTAAAAAAAAAAATTGCAAAAAAATAAAAAAATAAAAAATAAATTAAAATAAAGAGCTGTGAGGCAGAAAATAGCTTGGAATGTTCGAGGCACTATCCCAGTGACAGTACAGCTGGGTGTGTTGAACAAGGGGAGAGTTTTACGAGGTTAGACCAGTAGATAGGTAGCACGCAAGATCATTCAAAGCCTTCGGGATTTGGGAGGGACTCTGTTGCAAGTGCATCAGGAACCTGCTAGAGCAGGAAAGTGAGTGATATGAGGTTTAATAGTGAGCGCTCTGCCTGCCATCTACAGAACGGCCTGGAAGGGGCCAGGGATGCAGCAGGGAGAGCAGAAAAGAGGCTGCTATGTCACCCAGGTGAGAGAGGGTGGGCCTGGGCAAGTGGAGGCACTGAAGGTGAGGAAGGGCCAGGCAGCCAGACCTAGAACTCCAAGGCAAGGGAGATCAGAGGTGGGCCTGAGGGCCCTGCTGGCTGAGGCAGGGCCACTAGGCCATAAAGAGAGGCGAGGCTGGACTGAACAGTTGGGACCGGACTGTGAAGGGCTTCAAAGGCAGATTAGGATTTAGTACTTTATCCCGCAGAAGTTGGGGCACCATCAAAGGCATTTTTATTTATTTATTTTTTCATCAAAGAGCTCTGAGCAAGAGAATTTGACAGTGTGGTCAGATTTATGTATGCATAAGCTCCTGGTGGCAGCTGGTGTGGAGGAAGGACCGAAAGAGTAAGGCCTGTGGCAGGAAGGCTTACTATGAGGAGGCTGTTGTAATGGTCCAAACGCAAGGCGGCCAGGCCCCGAAAAGGGGCCCCCTACCCTGGCATCCTGGGGGTGGCTGGGCCCATGCTTGTCCCAGGTTTGCCCCCCTCCTGAGGCCCTGGGCAGCTGCAGAGGGCCCAAGTGGGCCCCAGCTCTGATGCCTCAAGCAAAAAATAGGATGAGGGCAACCAAAAGGCATCAGGGCTGTTTATCCAGAGGAGAGACGCCTCAGCATGGATTTATGACCGACAAGTTACTGAGGGGAGAGGTGGGGAACCAGCTGTCCCCCATCCTCACAAAGGACAAACAAAGGAGGGGACCGTGTCTCAGCTGCAACAAGAGGTTGGAAGTTAGACACAGAATCAGAGGACGAAGGGGCCCATTAGTGATCATGCAAAACAAGTCTCTAATTGGATGGTGGGGGAAACTGAGGCAGAGTGGGAGAAGCATGTCCTTGCCAAGGTCACATAGTGAATTAAAGCTACGACTGACCCCAGCAGCACAACCTCTTAATCTGAAGACCCCAGGGGCCTCCTTGGGCACTCACAGTGGTACCTGTGACTGCCTCCTGAAGAGCTCTGGGACATGTCTGCCACAGGGAGCGATGTGCACGTGCAACCATCCTGGGGGCATGGACAGAAGGGCCCGTGCTGGACCACGGTGCTCTGGACCCCAGCATGGGCTCTGGTCCAGGTCTCTCATTTGCTACACTCTTGAGTTCAGCCTTTGCCTTAGGTCCTCAGTGGGTCCCTCCACCCCCTCTCACTGTTTTTGGTATTTGGTGGGGGTCCCTTATGTCTCTTCAGGGTCTCGGTCTTTCTGTGTCACACTGTCTGCCTGTCCTCTGAGACTCTCTATTTCTCTCTTGGAATCAGACTCTATCTCTCTAAAGCTGAGCTAAGCTAAGCCAACCTCCCACCGCAGGGGGCCCCTACTGGTAGAGTGCCCCTCCGTGTAGACAATGCTCAGGCCCAGTGCCCAGGCTGGGACAGGTGACAGCAACTGTGGATCTATCTATAGCTCCCTTGCCCTTCAATTGTTCCCACTTCAAACAATGGTTGGGCCTTGGATTAGAGCTACCTCCCACCAGCCCTGCTGAAATGGATCCCAGGGGATAGTGGATGAGCCTCAGGAGAGCCACATGGTGACCTCGTGTCTACTTCTGGCTGGACCTCCATGATCCCACCTATAACTCTGGGCCCTAACACCTAGTTCAGAGTCTATGTGACTACAGGCCTTGAGGATAAGGGAACAGAGTGTCTGAACATGGGCATGTGGGCATCAGACGTGTGGGTTTTCCTCCTCCTGCTTGGCTGACAGACACTCATGGCACTGGGATGCCAGTTCCATGAGGACAGAGGCCTGGTCTTCCTTAGACTCTGCCATATCCCAGCCTCAGCCTGGTACATGGTAAATATTCAACATCCATTTCTTACCTTGTCCCTTAGGAAGAGGAAGGGCACACCTCATGGTGACTCAGCACGGAGCAGCAATAAGTAACATCTCCTCCAAAGTCAGACTGCCTGAGTTTTAATCCTGGCTCTACCAGTTACCAGTGATGAAGTTCTGGAAAATTATTTAACCTCTTAACAACAGAGATCCACAATGAGTACCTCCTTCACCAGGCTGTAGAGATGAACATCATGTAATGTTAGCACATCTATCCAAAGTGCTTAGGATAGAGTTCAGGCACTGTTACTGTTATTTCCAACTCAGATCATTAAGTTTAAAAGTGAGGAGGAAGGGCAGTGCTTGTGGCTCAGTGAGTAGGGCGCTGGCCCCATATACCAAGGGTGGCAGGTTCGAACCCAGCCCCGGCCAAACTGCAACAAAAAAATAGCCGAGTGTTGTGGGGAGACCCAGCTACTTGGGAGGCTGAGTCAAGAGAATCGCCTAAGCCCAAGAGCTGAAGATTGCTGTGAGCTGTGATGCTATGGTACCCTACCGAGGGTGACAAAGTGAGACTGTCTCTAAAAAAAATAAAATATATATATAAAAGTGAGGAGGAGAATCTATGGGACACGGGGAGAGAAAGATCAGCACACCTATGTGCTTATCTGTGAATGGACTACCTTTGGAAGTCACTCAAGAAGCTAGACACGGTGGTTGGTGGCTGGGGACAGGGAAAGCAGAAAGACTGTTTTTTCCCCTTGTATTCCCTGTATACCTTTTGAATTTTAAATCATGTATATGTATAACCTATTTTTTAAATGTTTGCTAAATGAATAAGGGTCACTTCCAATATGATCCTTAAAAAAAAAACGCCCCTCCTCTGTGCCAGTGGGGAGAGGCCTGGTCGAGGACTGGTCTTCAGGGTGTCGATTGCCTTTAGCCCTGGGTCAGGCAGCCTGGATATGAGTCCCAGCTGCACCCTCTTTTCCAGTGGTGGATAAGATGTGTCCACACAAAACCAATCTAGAGCAAACAGTGAGCTAGAAAGGAGGCTTCCCAGCTTCCAGGCTGAGCAGCAGGGGTGGAGGGGGCACTGGAAGCAGGCCCTGTCCTCTCCCCTTCCCTAACCTCCCTCTCTTCATCCCAAGCTATTCTTAGAGCCTAGATAATGCCAGCAGTTGCTCCTGCTCATATCAGCTTCCAGAGCCACGCAGCCCTGAGAGGCCCCATCTTACCCCCACCCTGTTGTGTTTGAGCCTCCTTGCCAGGTATGGGCATCTGGCTAGCTTGAGCCTCTCCAGTGCATGGGCTGCACACACCAGGTGGGTCACCACAGGTAGGTAAGGGCCTGGGTGGAGGGCCCTTCCAACCTTCCCCTAGCCAGGAAGATGGGAGAGACAGGAAGGCCTAAGGGACAGTCTAGGGTAAGAGGTGTACCTCCATAGGTCACTATCCAGATAGTTTGGTCTAAACCCAGGCTCCAAACTATGCTAAATAAAAGGGGTGGGGCTATGGGCATGAGTTAGCTAGGAAGCCTGGGGGAGGGAGAGTGCCTGGGAGGCCAGTGTATGGAGGAGGGAGGAAGCCAACAATAGGGCAGGAGAAGAGAAGGCAGAGCAGGGTCAGACTGCTCAACTCGCCAGTGACCTCAAACAGTTCTCTTTTCCTCTTGGAGCTTCATTTTCCATCACAAAATGGTCCTAACTTTATTCCACCGAGTCATTGTGTGGATTCAGATAACGTCTGTAAAGATCTTAGCCTGCCCCAACCCAGAATAAGCACCATGTAAATGTTTGGTCACAGTGTTCGCTCCCTAGAGTAGGCAATGTTTCTTTTTCAGCTTTGCACATGCAGGGACTGGGTTGGGCCTGGTGTACATTAGGACGTCCTCTTTAGATCTTTACTTTGCCATTACCAGCTAAGTGGGTCCTGAGCAAGTTATTTAACCTCTTTAACTTGAGTTCCTTCTCTACAAAAAATGAATATACAGAGAATACCAGCCTTGCAATGTCACTGAAAGAAATAAAGTGCTTCCTTCTCCCTTGGTAAGAGGTAAAGGATGTGACGTGAGGCTGTGCCTGTGTGTGCGTTGGGGTGCTGTGGTAGAGAAGCCTTGGATCTGCCACTTTACAGATGGGATCTGAGACAGTGCCCAGGGAAACCAACAATCTGGAAGAAAGGTCCTAGTGGACCCAACATGTGGCAGGAGAGTCCCAGGATCTTGTAATAGTACAGCCGGTCCACCCCCCAAATCCTAAGCCAAAGCCCAGGCCCTGCCTGGGGTTTCAGCATCACCATGGGCTTTCCCCAGCCTGGGCCAGCTCTCCATTTAGTTCAGTTCCACAAACATCCTCTGATGCCCTCCACATTGGGTCTGGTACCTGGCTTGCTCCTAAAGCTCAGGAGTGTCGGGATGGGAGACACAGGCAGAGACAGTTAATAACAACTGACACGGGAGCCTCTGGGGAAGGGGCACTTAGCCCAACCTGGTCATCCACAAAAGGCCAAACAGAGCTGAAGTGGGAGGGGAGAGTGGGTGTGGCACTGCCCTTGCCATCATGGTCAGTCAGCTAGGGAAGTGAGGGGCAGACAGAGGCTCCAAGTTTAAGCTGGGAAGCCAGCCAATGCATGTGGCAGCGCCACTGCTCCATTGTGAGTGTCCTGAGGGTGGCTCTGCTTGCTCATACCTCAAGGCATACTGTCCACCTTTCTGCAAAGCTGGACTTCACTAACCCAAAGACATGAGCCCCTCCTTGAGCACTAGTTTTATTTATTTATTTATTTTGAGACAGAGACTTCTTTGTCACCCTCAGTAGATTGCCATGGCGTCATAGCTCACAGCAGCCTCAAACTCCTGCACTCAAGCAATCCTCTTGCCTCAGCTTCCTGAGTAGCTAGGACTACAGACACCCACCACAACACCTGGCTATTTTTAGAGAAGGGTCTCACTCTAGCTCAAGCTGGTCTTGAACTCCTGAGTTCAGGCAATCCATCTGCCTCAGCCTCCCAGAGTGCTAGGATTACAAGTGTGAGCCACTGTGCCCAGCCCGAGCATAAGTTTTTTTATGGCTTCAAAGTCTTACAAATATCTCTATCATTCTACCTAATGCATTTGGCATTGAATTTCCTTTTTTTCTTTTTCTTTTTCTTTTTTTTTTTTGAGACAGAGGTCCCTTTTGTTGCCCTGGGTAGAATGCACTGGTATCATCATAACTCACTGTAATTTCAAACTACTGGGCTTAAGCAATCCTCCTGCCTCAGCCCCTTCTCCCCCATGTAGCTGGGACTATAGGCAGGCACTACCATGCCCAGCTAATTTTTAAATTTTTATAGAGATGGAGTCTTGTTATGTTGCTCAAGCTGGTCTCAAACTCCTAAGCTCAAGCGATTCTTCTATCTGGGCCTCCCAGAGTGCTAGGATTACAGGCATGAGGCACCACACCTTGTCTCCAGATTTCATTACATTTTTTTTTTTTTCTGAGACAGAGTCTAACTATGTTGCCCTCGGTAGAGTGCCATGGCATCACAGCTCACAGAAACCTCAAACTCTTGGACTCAAGCAATTCTCTTGCCTCAGCCTCTCAAGTATCTGGGACTACAGGTGCCTGCCATCACACCTCGCTATTTTTTCGTTGTAGTTGTCATTGTTTGGCAGGCCCGGGGTGGGTTCGAACCCACCAGCTCGGGTGTATGTGGCTAGAACCATAGCTGCTGAGCTATAGATGCCGACCCAGATTTCATCTTTTTCTTTCTTTCTTTCTTTCTTTTTTTTTTTTTTTGAGACAGTCTCATTTTGTTGACCTTGGTAGAGTGCTGTGGCATCACAACTCACAGCAACCTCCAGCTCTTGGGCTTAGGTGATTCTCTTTCCTCAGCCTCCCGAGTAGCTGGGACTATAGTTACCTGCCACAATGCCCAGCTAGTTTTTGTTGCAGTTTGGTCGGGGCCAGGTTCAAACCTGCCACCCTTGGTATATGGGGCTGGCGTGCTACTCACTGAGTCACAGGCACTGCCCCAATTTCATTTTTTTTTTTAATAATTTTATTGAATCATAATTATGTACATTGGTGCAATCACAGGGCACGATTCATATACATTCAGAAATATTTTGATCATACTGTTACAGATATCCTTCATGGCATTTCCTTGATCACTATAT
>CAUYON010204008.1:0-17284 GCA_963573935.1 Arctocebus calabarensis | reverse complement strand
TGAACTGTGCTCGCTTGTTTGTATAGAGTATACTGCGGGCAATTCTCATGGCAGAGGGGACTCCCTCCCATCCACTTGGCGACAGTACCTATTGTTTGTTTCCTTCGGGTCGCAGCTCGCCTCAGCAGTATGTTGATGTGCATTCTTCAACTTTCTCTCTTGGCTCAGCTTCAAACCATCAGCTTACTTGCTAAACTTCTGTCCTTTAAGTCTTCTCCTGGACAGGAGCCTCTATGGAAAGCTGGCTCCAGCTTGCCATCTTGCCTCCATCTTAGCAGCCTTGGACTCAGTGGACAACCCAGACTGGGGAGGAAACAGTGGCTGGAAGACGGGGGGGCCCTCGCAAGTCCAGACAGATGTCCTCAAGGTTTCTTTTCTAAGGCATCCTCGAGTCCCCAGAGTAGACACGGAGGCTATGGCAGCCTGGGGGGCTGGGACTAATCCAGCCTGTAACCCTCCAGTAAGATTAGCCCACATCACAAAATTCCAAAACCAGAGACGCTGGTGTGGATGTGGAAAAAATGGAACACTTCTACACTGCTGGTGGGAACGCAAACTAATACGTTCCTTTTGGAAAGATGTTTGGAGAACACTTAGGGATCTAAAAATAGACCTGCCATTCAATCCTACAATTCCTCTACTAGGTATATATCCAGAAGACCAAAAATCACATTATAACAAAGATATTTGTACCAGAATGTTTATTGCAGCCCAATTCATAATTGCTAAGTCATGAAAGAAGCCCAAGTGCCCATCAACCCACGAATAGATCAATACATTGTGGTATAAGTATACCATGGAATATTATGTCGCCTTAAAGAAAGATGGAGACTTTACCTCTTTCATATTTACATGGAAGGAGCTGGAACATATTCTTCTTAGTAAAGTATCTCAAGAATGGAAGAAAAAGTACCCAACGTACTAAGCTCTACTATGAAATCAAGTTATAGCCCAAGAATATGGGGAAACGGGATAGGGAGGGGAGACGGCAGGGGAGGATGGGTGGAGGGAGGGTAATTGGTGGGACCTACGGTGCATCTTATAAGCGTACATGTGAAATTTACTAAATGTAGAATATAAATGTCTTATCACAATAACTAAGAAAATACTGTGAAGGCTATGTTAACCAATCAGATGAAAATATTTCAAATTGTATATAAAACCAATGCATTGTACCCCACGATTGCATTAATGTACACAGCTATGACTTAATAATTTAAAAAAGAAAGAAAAAATAAAAATAAAATAAAGCAAAATAAAATAATACCAAGGACATCCACAAGCAAATCAATAAATGCTGGTTGATGAACTGAAGAACTTGCCTCCTCCCTAAAATTTTTAATTAAGAAATATTTAATTATGTAGCAGGCCCTGTTTCAAATGTTTTGCTTCTTATAACGTCGTCATAATGCCCAACATGCTCTTAATAACCTTTACTGACAGCATGGTTCACCATGCTGATTGTTCAGTGCTCACCACAGATCAGACAGTAATCTACACGAATAACTCAGGTATTACCGGTTTGGTTCCAGACCATTACAATAAAGTCAGTCACACAAACTTTCTGGTCTCCTGGTGCACATAAAAGTTAGGTTTACACAATAATATAGTCTATTGGCTTGGCGCCAGTGGCTCAGCGGGCTGAGGCGCCAGCCACGTACACCTGAGCTGGCGGGTTCGAATCCAGCCCGGGCCCGCCAAACAACAATGACGGCTGCAACCAAAAAATAGCCAGGCGTTGTGGCGGGCGCCTGTAGTCCCAGCTACTTAGGAGGCAGAGGCAAGAGACTCGCTTGAGGCTCTGTCTCAAAAAAATAAATAAATAAAATAAAAATAATCATAATAATAATGTAGTCTATTAAGTATGCGACAGCATTATGTCTAAGAGAACAATGTATACATCTTAATTTTAAAATGCATGTACTTTATTACTAAAAATGCTGGCGATCATCTGAGTTTTCATTGACTTGTAATCTTTTTGCTGATGCAGAATCTTGCCTCAATGTTGATGGCTGCTGACTGATCAGGATGATGATGGCTGCTGAAAGTCAGGATGGCTCTGGCAACTTCTTAGTTTGCCACATCAATTTACCCTTTTTTCACAAAGGAACTCTCCATAGCACGCTTTTGAAAGCATTTTTATCCACAGTAGAACATCTTTCAGAACTGAAGCCAATCCTCTCAAATCCTGCCATTGCATTATCAACTAAGTTGATGTAATATTCTAAATCCTTTGCTGTTACTTCAACAATATTCACAGCATCTTCACCAGGATTAGATTCCATCTCAAAAAACAGAGATGTTTGCTCATCTATGAGAAGCTACTCCTCATCCATTCCGGTTGTATAAAGAGATTGCAGCAGTTCCGTCACGTCTGAAGAGGCTCCACTTCTAGTTCTGCTATTTCTATCACATCTGCAGTGACTTCTTTTCACTTAAGTCTTGAACTCTTCAAAGTCATCTATGAAGGCTGAAATCAACTTCTTCCAAACTTCGATGTATGTTGCCCTTTTGACCTTCTCCCACAAATCACATATGTTTGTATTGGCATCTAGAATGGCAAATCCTCCCCAAAAGGTTTTCAATTGACGTTGCCCAGATCCATCAGAGGAAATCACACCTATGGCAGTTATAGCCTTACAAAATGTATTTCATAAACAATAAGACCTGAAAGTCAAACTTACTCCTTCATTCAAAGGCTGCAGAATGGATGTCTGTGTTGACAGGCATCAAAACAACAATAATGTTCGGGCATTCTGGAAGGCCAAGGTGGGCAGATTCCTTAAACTCAGGAGTTAGAGACCAGGTTGAGCAAGAGCAAGACCCTGTGTCTACTAAAAACAGAAAAACTGAGGCAAGAGGATCACTTGAACACAAGAGTTTGAGAATGCTGTGAACTATAATGATGCCAAAGCACTTTTTAAGATAGTGAGACTGTCTTAAAAAACAAAACAAACCAAAACAACACACAAAAAAATCCCAACATTCATCTCCTTGTACATCTCCATCAGAGCTCCTGAGTGACCAGATGCACTATCAATATAAAATAATATTTTGAAAGAAATCTGTTTTTTTGAGAAGCAAATCTCAGCAGTGGGCTCAAAATATTCAGTAAACCACGCTGTCCACAGAGGTGCTGTCATCCAGTCTTTGTGGTGGGTTCCAGTTTAGAGCACAGGCAGGGTAGACAATAATTCTTAACAGCCCTGGGATTTTCAGAATAGTAAATGAGCGCTAGCTTCAACTTAATAGTTACCAGCTGTTTTAGTCCCTAACTAGGGAGTCAGCCTGTCCTTTTAAGTTTTGAAGTCAGACATTGACTTCCCCTCTCCAGCTATGAATGCCCTAGATGACATCTTCTTCCAACATAATTAGGTTTTATCGACACTGGAAACCTGCCGTCTGGTAGCCAGCCTCGTCAATGATCTTAGTTAGGTCTTCGGGAACTTGCTGCAGCTTCTCCACCAGCACTTAACTGCTTCACCTTTTACTTTGATGTTACAAAGACGGCTTCTTTTCTTAAAACTCAATAGCCAACCTCTACCTAATGTCTAACTTTTCTTCTGCAGTTTCCTCAGCTCTTTCAAAATTCACATAATTGACAAGAGTTAGGGCTTTGCTCTGCACTAGGCCTTGGTTTGGGGGATGGTGCAGCTCATTAGATCTTCCAGCCAGACCACTCAAATTTTTCTCAGACCAGCAATAGGGCTGTTCCACTTTTTTATCATTCGTGCATTCACTGGAGTGGCGCTTTTAAATTTCAAGAACTTCACCTTTTCATTCACAACTTGGCTAAGCAGTGCAATTGGCCTGTGTTTCGGCATAGCTCTGCTTTTAGGTATCACTAAGCTTAATCGTTTCTAGCTTTTGATTTTAAGTGAGTGACTTGTGGCTCTTTCTTTCCCTTGAATACTTAGTGGGCACTGAGGGGTATTAACTGGTCTAATTTCAATCCTGTTGTGCCTCAAGAGAATAAAGAGGCCTAAGCAGGGAGGAAGATGAGATGGGGAATGACCGTATCACTGGAGGAGCAGCCGGAACACACACACCGCTGGTTAACTTTGGGGTCTTATATGGATGCAGATTGTGGCACCCCAGGACAATGACAGTAGTTAACACCAAAGATCACTGATCACAGATCACTGTGACAGGTAATAACAAAAAGTTGCAACTACTGTGCGAATTACTACAAGTATGCAGGAGACACAAAGCGACCACCTGCTGTGAGAACAACTGATGCTGACAGCCTGGCTCAAAGTGAGGTGTCACCAACCTCCACTCTATAAGTAACGTGGCATCTGTGCAGCAAAGTGCAGCACCATGAGGCATGCCTGTGTCAAGGGGCCTTAGAAGAAGCACAGTAGTAAGCTGGTAAAAGTCAAGCAAACGCCACGCGACCAGCATAGGAAAGACGATTCCTTCTCTTTCAACCTCAGCGCAGCAGAGAACACAGCTGGGATGGGATGGAATCGGACCTAGGCTCGGGGACAGTTAAGCAGAGTGTTGTCAATCCATGGTAAGCCTGGAGCAGGTGCGAGGTCCTGTGGTAGTAACACTAAGGAACACACGTGCAGATGTGCAGTAAATGGAAGCCGCAGCAACCCACTTGGAGACGGCGTGGGGGCCTGCGGGGGGCTCTACTGCAAGGATGGGCACCAAGGGAAGAATCCAGTGTCCTGGATAACCAGCAGCGTAATGCAAACAACTGCCACACCCACCACATACTCCACTCACCGGCGCTGCTCAGGCAGGTTTCAAGGGGCTGGAAGGGACCTGGGGCTGTAGAATAGAGTCCATGCCCTTGGACAAGCCGGCAGTACCCAGAGTATTGATTATGCCTTACCCTTGGCCAGAAGCTGACCCCACTGGAGGGGGTGGGGTCAAAGCCTGAGGCAACATGGATGTCCAAGAACTTAGTCAGGGCAGGGGGCACTGGCTCATGCCTGTAATCCCAGCACTCAGGGAGGTCCACGTGGGAGGATTCTTGAAGCCAGAATTCAAGACTAGCCTTAGCAAGAGTGAGATCCCATCTCTACATAGAAAAAAAATAGCCAGGCCTGGTGACACACACCTGTACTCCCAACTACTGAGGAGCTGAGGTAGAAAGATGGCTCAAGCCCACGAGTGGTAGGTTGCGGGGAGCTGTGACAGTACCCCTGCACTCTTCTCCAAACAACAGGGCAAGACTCTGTCTCAAAAAAACAAAAACATAGTGAAATATAGAAGCCAGGGAGTCTGAGATACTCAAAACCTGTGGGAGAGAATTCTGCAAGCATTTGCATTCTGTACTTCCATCTTCCCAGATAAAGGGAGAAAACACACACTCACACACACTAAATTTTCTATTTCTACAAATTCACACGTTACGGTATTCTCATAACAACAGAGCTCTGCACTCACGTTTTCTGAACAAGATCACTATAGGAGAAGCTCCTATTAATCTACATTCCTGGCTGATAACAGTTTAACAAACGTTTATTGGATAAATCAGTGACTGAGGTAATAAGGAGCTAAGCAAATGAATCCCCCAAATTACTTTCTACACAGAAATGCCACATCTAGAGGCAGCAAATGTGTTTATTATTTAAAAGTCCCTAGGCTATTTTAGGACAGAGAATGTTTGATGATTATGGGAAAGCAGAGACACCTAAAACTGAGCATTCGTTTGACAGGTCCCTTCTGACAAAATGCAATATGGTTTGTTGGCATTTTTCTGAAAAATGGTGCCCAAGGATCATGTCCTTCAAGACAAAGCACATGACTGGAGGTGGGGTTGAGGGGGAAAGGATGTCTCCGGGTATCCTGGGCTGTGACATTTCACGGGACTGCAACCCTCTTTCCCCGGCTCCCACTGCCCCTCCACCTTGCTCTGTGCTCTTCTCACACACACATTCCCCCCTACCCTGGGGTTTTAGTTAATCTCTGTGTGGCCTCGGATCTCAAATCTCGGCCCAGCTCCACCTGCCCATCACAGGTGTACAACTGGCAACTCCCAGGGTGTTCAAAGCTCCCCTGCTCCCACTTCTTCTCCGATCTTCTCCTGGTGAAAGGCACACGTCCACCCAGCCACGCAAAAGCTATCCTTCCCTGGTGCCTGACCCCTCATGTCCCACAAGTCACTGAAGGCTGGAAATCACCTGCTGAGGTCACCAGAGGCCAACCCCATACCTAGTCACGGCAAGAGCACGCTCCACAGACGGCGAGCGGTGGCTTCTCAGAAGCCCACTGGACGCCCCCAGCTCAGCACTCCCCCCAGCACCAGCAGCACGTCAGCCCCTTCAGCCCCAGTAAAAGTACTTCAGTACTTTTTATCCTCTGCCTTCCCTTTGCTGTCGCCCATATTAAAATGCTTTTCCCTATCCAAATCCCCTCCACGTCTGGGGACACTTCACTCCACCTTTCTGGCTCCTGGGAAGTTCTGCCTGAATGCTAAACTTAGGTCAAGTGCCCTTTCCCGGGGCCCTCTTTGCTCCTCATGTCCCTCAGGCTAGCCCTCAAGTCCAGTCTGCAGCTCCAATTACTTCTGAGTGCCCTGGCCTCTCTCACCTACCGGTCCTTTAAGGCCGTCTTCTTCCTATTCGAATCCCAGCATCCGCCCAAGGCCTGCCACGTGATGGGTACTCAACATACATTGGCTGAAACAAGTAATTTAACTAAAGTGTGGATATTTTACTAAGGAGTGCTTCAGCTCTGAGGTACTGATGTGAAGTGGGTACATCATGAGTTTTAGAATATGACAGACCCGAGTTCCCAGCCCTGCTCTGCGGGTCACAAGCTATGCCATCTTAAAAAACATGAAACTTTTCCGAGGCTCAGTTTCCAAAGCTATAGGAGCAAAACTAACCATTTGTCTCATAGTTTGCTGTGAGGCCTAAAATACAACACATCTTAAAATGCCAAATGTGCTATATTATTTTCTATTTTTCTATAAACTTGCCTACCTCTATCAATTAATGCTATTGCTGCCATAAACTTTGGGCCGTCACAGGTATTTTTAAAGTTCTTTATTTGAGCTGTTATTCAAAGAAAAGGCTTATTCTCCACCCAGTTCATTGAGGGGTCCCATGCAAACTGGTAGATCTAACAATGCCTGTCAGCCTAGGACTTATGGGTATTGCTTCTACATTTCACATTTCATGATAATAAGTCTAACAATATAATGAAAATAGTTTGTCCCTTTCCAGGATTATTGAATGAGTACAGAAAATAGTTATGAGTACATTTTGAGAGGTAATTTAGGCACCAGAAATAATCCTGGAAAGTACACAAGTTTGGTAACCACCGCACTGCTCCAGCACTGTCTGCTGAAGAGTCTCCTTGCTGCTGAAGTCTCCAAAATATTTTTTCCCCTTTTAATGGTTGGTTAAGGCTGCATTAAAGGAAATATCCTATTTTTCATGGAAGTTCGGAAAGGAAGGAGGGAGAGAGAAGGAAAAGCCAAAGCATGTCCAGTATCATTGTAGATTTAAGAGTCTTGCTTTCCAATCTACTCACCCCATACTTCCAAAACAAAAACAAACTAGTAAAGAAATCCCTTTTGATCAGGCCAACTAGTGACTTTGGAGCCAACTGCATAGTACTATAAGATGGGACTTTTAAAATTAAAACGCTCAAGCTATCCATCAAGTCGAGTAAATTGTGGGAGTTGAACACCCACTTCAAAAGTACAGGCTCTGACCACGGCCTCTGGCCCAACTCCCCTTGAATTCCAACAGATGTGAAGTGGGTACATCATGGTCAATCCTGGCTTGCCTTTGCTCTCAGGAACTTGAAGTAGTGCCCATTAAAACTGTGCGGGTTCCTTCAGCTCTTCCATGCCCAGTCAGGAAGGACCCTTATGAAATGTCAAACTTCTGAGGGTGATGTGTCCCCCTCCCCACCAAGCATCAGCCCCCAACTACGATGCCCCAGGAGGTGGATGGAGCTGGACTGAGCAGCTCTCACTTCACAACAAGCCATTTTATATTCTAGTTCAAAAAGGATGTTTTTCATCTGCTATGGTTTGAATGTTTATCTCCTCAAAAACTCACACTAATCACCAGTGTGGTAATATTTAGAGATGGGGCTTTTAAAATGTGGTCAGGCCAGGAGGACTCTGGCATCTCAGATGGATTAATGGCTTCCCATGGGGGTGGAGTGGTAGGTTTGTTTTTTTTCTTGAGACAGTCTCATTTTGAGGCCCCCAGTAGAGTGCCATGGTGTAATAGCTCACAGCAACCTCAGAATCTTGGGCTCAAGTGATTCTCTTGCCTCACCCTCCCAAGTTGCTGGGACTACAGGCGTCCGCAACAACGCCAGGCTATTTTTAGGGACGGGGTCTCACTTTGCTCAGGCTGGACTCAAATGTGTGAGCTCAGGCAATCCACCTGCTTTGGCATCCCACAGTGCTTGGATCACAGGCGTGAGCCACCATACTTTTTAAGAAGAGGAAGAGAGACCTGAGCTTGCACATCAGTATGCTCGGTCCCTTGCCAGGTGGTGCAGGGACCAACAAGAAGGCCCTCACCACATGTAGCTTCTCCACTATAACTGTAGGAAATAAATTCCTTTACTTTATAAATTACTCAGTTCCAGGTATCGTTATAAGCAACAGAAAACGGTGGGTTAGAAATCCTCACATGTGTGTCTCATGTACGTCTCATTCGAGTAAGCCACTAATGGGTTAAATTGGCTTTTGCCGTCACAGAAAAAGCGAACAGGTTTGGGCACCCTGAGGCAAACACAAAGACTGTTTTTTGGTCATCCGGAACAGATACTTTGATGTTTTTGCAGCCTTTGTCTCCAAAGAGTTTCTTGCTTGGAGACATGGTCCAGAGGTTGACAAAATGTTTTACATTTCTATCTTAAGCCTAAAGACCTCCAAACTGTGGAGAAACAAAGTCATAGACTCATTTAAGGTTAACTTGTTGAGTGCATGAGGAAATAGTTCCCCTATTGCTCTGTCTCTCTTATTTTTATGTAGATTTCTTATATAAAAACTGAGGATCATTTACAAGGACTTAAAGTAATAAGAGTATTTTGCTGTATTGGGACAGGATACCTGCCATTTAAGTTTAGAGTTAGATAATGGTGAATATTGTAAATCATAGATTAAGAGTGCACGTGATTGCAAAAGTATATAAGGTGGTCAGAAATAAAGTTAATTTGCTACATGCCACAACAGAGCTTGTAGCCTGCTTCTTGCACCCTTCTTAACATTACAGTGCAAATCTACACCTGAGGCAAAGCTACAGTCCCTCGTATCTCAGGTCACGCAACAGAAAACAGACCAAGACCAGGTCTCACACAAAGTGGCCTGCTTTACACTATAGTTTCCAAAGCTGCAAAATCAAGTTTTGTCTTGAAATTTTCATTGATAAGGAACTAAAATATATGATTTTATGTGTTTAGCTGGCATGAAATCCCAAAGACATTAATACTGAATGATTTTATAAATGTCTCTAAACATGTTTGGAATGTGCAAACATGGTTTAACACCTAGCTACAGAGTATTTCCTTAGGAAAAACTAAACAGAACTAGTGGTAAAAAACGCTATTATTTAAAATGTTTTTCCTTAAAGCATATAAAACTTGAAATTTTTATTTGCTGCTTAGGTCTTCATAAACCTGTAAATAGGTAATTTGAACACTTAAATCTATTCCTTAAAATATATTTGCTCCCCCAGACTAAAACCTCATATTCAAAGTGTCATCCCAAGTGATTTTTTATGACCAAGTTATAAACCCCTCCAAAAAACAGGGTTTACAATGGAAGTGCTGACATTATGTTAACTATTGTTTTGCAAACTGAGCCCAGTAATCAAGGCCCATTATATTTATGAGGCAGGTAAAATCTGTTCCCGTTAATCATAGAGCAGATACTATGATTTGACAGATTCCAAATTTGAGGTCCAGCAAAACCAACGTATACTATTTCTTACATCATTGAGACCAAGAAGAATATCTGCAGGCATTTTTTAATTATAAGGCTTTGACATCTTTACAGAAATCTGGGAAGTGGGCTTGCTGAAATGTTTCGTTCATTTACACCTACTACGGTCAGTTTTCGTACATCTGCAAAGTCCTGCAGATGACTTTCTTTCCTATAGATAATTCATAAAAACTACAGCATTTGTACAAACACAGACGTTAACAGAAGAGCATTCCAATCACGAATTCTATGTTTCCATATGCCTAACCCACATTAAGGTTGTATCAAATTGTGATTAATAACCAAAAGAATATTCTACTTCTAAATTATAATTCAACGTCCCCATATAAAACAATCTGAAATGTCAGCACTCTGTCTTTATGACATCATACAATCCCAATAATTCTGTTTTACAAGTAAATTCCTATTATACATTAATAAGGGCTGTTGGTGGCTAAACATCTTGCCTCCCCAGTAATGACTAGGTTGAAGGCAATTAGGGCAGCCAGGTGCAGCTGAGCAGGGTACTCATAAAAGTTTTTAAATTTTACTATTTCCGTTTCATTTGGGGAGGTGAATTCCAATCTGTCCAAATTAAAGAGGAAGCAATGCCCATGTTTTCAGCTGTTGTGTGTTCTGACCATTACTGACAACCCCCTTGAACATTTCTTTGCTCCTTAGTAGCTGAGGATCTGAGGATTCAGGTTTCACTAAGAGCATCTGTACTTCACAGCCTGTCTCAGTGGTCACTCCAGACACATACATGCACACACGTGGAGTCCCAGGGTAACAGAGCAGCACCTTCGTTTAAGACTTTCTGGGGCAGCCCTGAGCAGTAAAATTGATGCATGAAGGAAAGACCTTTATGCACTTTGTTAACATGTTTTTGTTGTAATTAGTTTGGGTCAGTGAAGGAGACATCAAATTAAAGTTTTATGTCATAATAGGAGCGATGATTTTCCCATTACAAGAAAATCAATTTCCTTCTACAAACTACAAACACTACATAAAAGAATTAATAAGTGTAAAGACTTAACACATCTGAAGCAAGAGAAAAGGTTACCTCTGATGATGACAAATATCCTTAGAAGTAGAATTTTAAAAAGAGTTAACAACTTCCCCACAGTAGAACCATAAGGGTGATGGATCCTGGGAAATTTTGCTACTATTCAGAAAACCTTTATTTAAAGATCCCTTTATTTAACCTATTACGTGTTTTTCTCCTCTTTATTGTATAACTTCCATTAATCAATTTGATTTAATTCACTTTTTAAAGAAGAGTTAAATGTTATAAACTATCAGTTTCATGATTCCAAATGACCGATGTGACTAGGCTTTGTTCTGCAGTCAGTTCCACTGATAATCTGTACATTCATTGTGACATGGATCCCAAGACCAACATCTTCCTTAAAAGCTGGGTGACTCGTGTCACCAACAAGACAGGGGCTCATTCTGATTTTAAGGGCTCACTTTATAAATGAAAAATCATATGCGATTTAACTTCAGAGAGCAAAACAGACACGGTAACGTCTGAACGGAAACAGTCCCGAAAAGTCAGCCCTAATTTTCTTTTTTGGCTATTTGGGAATGTTCCTTTGTATGCTTTCATTTTTGAGGAAACCATAAATCCACCAGAATAGGATTAAAAATTAATGCATGAGAGAACTTTCCTCACTTTGATATGTTTTTGTTGGCACTACTTGTGTTATAACGCTACATGGTAACCTGTTGTGCGGCCCTACTTCAGAAAACAACATGGTTCAAAACACAGTTAGCCTGCATTATTAACCAACCCCCCCCCCATTTTCTGAAGAAAAAGTCACATAAAAAGAAGACCCTTTCCATACAGTTAATTATCTCTTGCTTCTAAGCAGAGAAAAATTCATCCCTGACTTAGAATAGCAAGCTTCAGAATGTAACCATCTGACAAAATCCCTTAACCAGCAGGGACACAGAAGCAGCCTTTCGTCTACCTGAAACCCGTGCGAGAACCCTGCCTTCCCGCCTCCGTCATGTTGCCTGACTTTTGTTCTCTCTGATCAATGACTTTCAAGATGTCAGCTTTAAAAAGGAAGAAACAGTCACAAATCAGCATTCTTATGCAATCCCTTTCTCCCTCCCACTTTTTTCCCAGTGGGAATTTGGGAGGCAGAGAAGGGCCTTTATTTCCTTGGAGCCATTACCCACCTGCCTCCCTGCTGGCTTCTGAAGGACATTCGCAGACCCTCAGCAGATGAGACGCCCTACACTGACAGACAGAGCCCTGAAACCTGGGAAGGCTGAAGACATGTCCCTGGATGGAGCTTAGCAGCCACTCAGGGTTAAGATTCGCATGGCTACAGTTTGCTGTGAAAGAGAATAATGCAGGGACATGATGGCAGCCAAGGGCAGTCCAAACAAACGGTTTCTCACTTTTTAAACTCCAGCTTCTACATTTTTTGCAGATCTCTCCTCCATATTGCTAAACCTTTTTTTGGATGCTGAAATATTTAGGCGCTAGCTTCCCTACTGGCTCCTTGTGGCTTGTAAGTAAAGCTGGCAATACACTAATAAATGCTATTGGTGCCTCCCTCTGGCCATCCGGGTACAACCAGGTTGCAGGTAATTAGACCTGGAGGCTCCACTGTCAAACACACCTTTCCTTTTCCTAATTACGTGAGAAAAACTCAGAAGTCCTAACTTTAATCATGGAGCATCCTGCTATAGGAATCAAAGTTAGAGGAGAGTGAGATAAAGTCTAGCCAGGTTTGTTTAAGGAGTGCCTCTCCTTTTCCTAATACTTCCAAACCATGTCTTACCAACTCCCAAGGAAAAGAAGGCCTGCGTCTGATTCTAGGGATTAGTCCTCTGTTTAAACTGTTATTTTCACCTACAAACCATCATTATTTCACTACACCACTACTTGCATTCTGTGGCCTCACATGTTTTCTTCTTTTATTTTCTGTAAGTATGAATAGGTGTTTATGTGACTATATACAATGTCTCTTAGGATAAACTTTTTTCCCTGCATCCCAGCTGTAATGCAGTGGCATCACTGTAGCTCACTGCAACCTCAAAACCTCCTGGCTGAAGTGATCCTCCTGCCTCAGTCTCCTTAGTAGCTGGGGCTACAGGGGCCTGACACCATGCCTGGGTAGTTTTTCTACTCTTAATAGAGACGGGGGTCTCGCTCTTCCCCAGGCAGGTCTCCAACCCCTGAGCTCAGCCTCAGCCTCCCACAGTGCTAGGATTACGGGTGTAAGCTACCACACCCAGCCAAGAGATAGATTCCTCCCTGCTAAATAATTTCATCAATAAATCCAAGCTAGGAGGACAGTGGACAAATTATTAGCAGTATATGTATGCATCATATATTCAAAACCACCACCGATTTTCAACAAAAACAAAATGCTACCCACGGATGTACTTTATCATTAGATTACATTCCAGTGAACAATACTGGGACAAAATTAAAAACAGAGAATGAAGTAATGATAGTATTCAGTTATTTAAAGAAATCTAAAATAAACTTAAGCAGCTATAGCCTCTTCTTCATATCTATTTCCCACAGTTTTTACAAAATGTATTAAAAAAGGGTGGCGCCTGTGGCTATATACCAAAGGTGGCGGGTTCAAACCCAGCCTCGGCCAAACTGCAAAACAGAAAAATAGGCGGGTGTTGTGGCGGGCGCCTGTAGTCCCAGCTGCTCGGAAGGCTGAGGCAAGAGAATCACCTAAGCCCAACAGTTAGACGTTGCTGTGAGCTGTGTGACACCACGGCACTCTACCCAGGGCGATAAATTGAGACTCTTTATCTACAAAAAAAAAAAAAAAAAAGTATTAAAAAAATAAAAGAGGAGTCTTTTCAAAATTCAGGTGTTGAAACCCTAATTCCCAATGCAATCATATTTGGAGACAGGCAGTTGGGAGGTAGCTGGGTCACAGGGGTGGAGACCTCCCTCACAGTGGAACCAGTGTTCTTGTAAGAACGTGCCTGAGAGAGCCTGTGCTTCCTCTCCCTCTCCCCACCATGTGCAGACACAGCAAAACTACAGCCATCTCCCAGTCAGGAAGAGGCCCCAGCAGACCCCTGGACTTCGGACTTCCCAGTCTTCAGACCCATGACAAGTAAATAAATTCCAGTGTATGGTATTCTGTACCATACAGAGACAGAAATTGGCGCTGAGAAGTGGGGCGCCCTGACCATGAACAGCTGCTGGAAGACGCATGCTACGGAAAGCAGTGCTGCTGGAGACGGACTTCAAAAGGTGATTCTGGGAGGACTAAGAAAGAAAAGGAGAGAGAGAGAGAAAAAGCTCCCGTCTTCTTAGATAAGACATAAATAATCCTCTGCAGAATATTAGTAGAAATAAGAATGGTAAAGGCCATTGTGATTAGGGCTCAGACAGAAATGAGGAATGTGCGACAATGTGGAAAAAGCAATCCTTGTTATAAAGTGGCAGAAAACTCAGTTGAACTGTGCTCAGGTTCTAGTGTTTGCAGAAGGTAGACTCCGGAAGTGATAAAGTGGCTACTTGGCTGTGGAGATTTCCAAGAAAACTGTTGAAGGAGCAGCCTGGTTCTTCCTACTGCACAGAGCAAAATGTAGGAGAGGAAATTGATTGAGACATGATGGGAACAAGAAACTCAATGGTGGAAATATACCATTTAGGCCCAAAGGTCCATGTTAGATATGGGTCCCTATTAATCTAACCACAGTCACCCTCAAATCTGCATGGTGCCAATGTCAGTCACAAGTCAAGGTTTCAGAGGCAGTGTGCCAATATCGACTGTGGATACTGGCAAATTACTTAACCTCTTTCCCCACAATTTCCTCCACTTTATCAGATCAATGACTAGACTTGTCTGGCTGAAGTAAAGATAAAGTAAGAAAACAAGACACTATCTGTATGGTGCATAGAGTGCCTAACACACCTTATGAACACAATGAATGCTAACGCATCACACACCACCATTTCATCATGAACAGTAAGCGTTTCTGCTTATCAAAGATGCTGCCGTCCAGTCAAAATGCAATTCTAATATAGGTTTGTAATTTCTTCATTAACTATTTACCTTCTTCATTCATCTTATTTTTCATACCTTCATTTATTTATTTTTGGAGACAGGGTCTTGCTCTGTTGCCCAGGCTGGAATGCAATGGTGTCATCACAGATTGCTGTAACCTTGAATTCCTTCTGCCTCAGCTTCCTGAGTAGTTAGGACTACCAGTGTGTGCCACCATGCCTGCCTGTTATCTTTATTTTTGTAGAGTTGGGGCCTTGCTATTTGCTCAAGCTGGTCTTGAATTCCTGGCCTGAAACAACCCTCCTGGCCTCAGCCTCCCAAAGTGTTTGGATTACAGGCATGAGCCACCATGCTCAGCCTGTTTTTCACAACTTTAAACGTTACTAAATCAAGGCATAAGAACATGTGGTTAATTTGTAATACAATTTTTGAGCCAGTTTTCATGCCATAGGGAGATTATTTTAGTGCAACAATGCATTCTCACCATTGAACATTTTGCTACTCTATCCACAGGAAGAGTAAGTACTCATTGTGTGTTTGAAACATCTCGTCTAAGCATCACAACACTCTCTAACGCAGGTATGATTACATCCATTATAATATAGAAGAACAAGGCTCAGCCACTCACCCCACGACAGTGAAACCAGTTAGTGATGGAAGCCAGATGAGACTTTTAGCCATGCCTCCTCATCCCTATTTGTCTTCTGCCTTTTCCAGTCCAGTTCTTAATTTTCTCTATTTCAAAAAACGTTTTCTAGTAGTTTTATTTAATTAAACTAATTACTTATTTAATTAAGATTATAACTATTTTTCTAATTCTATCAGGCAGAATAACATTCTTAGTTTTATTTACTTTTGAGAGATATACTTTATTCTACCACCTTAACTTTAATTTTATTATGTCTCAACTAGAAGTCCATATTTTCATGAATATTTAATGTTTCCCTCTAACAGTCATGTTATTTTTCATGATTATTTAAAACCACAGTTGTTAAACTAGGTATTTATGAGGCATTTTCCCTCACCCCTAATGTGCTACCATAATAATTTTCACCACTAAAAACATTCTTAAAATAGTTCAGATTTTTAAAATTTAGGTATTTCCCATTAAATCCACGTTTAGAGAAAAGGGAATATGGTTTTACTTTCTTTTATGCTCTTAAAACCAACCTGGAAAAAAAGAATTCTAAATGAAGACTGAAATGTTAAGTTTAAATACATACATGATGAGATCAAAGCGAAATTGTTTATTACTTTGGGTTTTCAAATTCAGAAATATACTTTAACATTCATTATCTCTGTTAGAGTAAAGAGTGTGTATATGGATCAACTAGAAAATATTCTCTTCTTTTAAGTTACAATGGGTCGTTGAATCCTGATTGATAAAACTTAAAGGACTTACAGTTTTTATCTTATTATGCTAAGAGGTCTAAACCTTATAAAATAAACACAGCAATAACATTTCCTACAATCCAAGTGTGTGACTGTGCTATTACTAAGTAGCAATTTTTTTTTTTTTTTTTTTTTGGCTACAATGGGTTGACAAAACAAGGAGGTAACATCATTCAAATTGCAGTTTTAAAATGGTTAAGATTTGGGGCATCTTTCAATATTTCGTTTCTCCTCTCACTGAGGGCATATTTAGGATATCACACATATAAAATATAAGCAAACCTTATATAAATATAAGCAAACACCGGGTTTACATGTGTTAATAAATCTGAGAGGGAGCTCATTGGATAGGAGTATTATACTTAAACTTTCAACTTTCAAATTATTTTTTAAACCTGGAAGCAATATTCAACGTTTTAACATCCCACTTTGAAAAAGAGAAAGCAAAGAATCATACCAACCAATGCCCAAGCAGAAAAGGCAGGAAATAATCTCACTGTCAGAAGCGCCATCTCCTTATTTTGTCTTCTACCTAGGTAAAATTCACAGCTTGTCTGAGCTTCGCTATTACATTATTGGTTCTGAAAGTGGTAAGCAATTTTAAAAGTATGAAACAAATTAAAAGGGGGTAAGAAAAGGAGACTGCTTAAACTACTTTACAGAACTGCTTTGAGAAGTTACTATCTAGAACCTTCCATTCACAGACAAATTAAATAATTACATTATTTCATATAATTTAAAATATTTCTTAAAATCTGTCCCTGGACGAAATTTCTATAAGGTATGTTTCCAGTTTCAGCCACCCTGTGCATTTGAAGGGCACACCTTTTTTTTCTTTTTTTTGAGACAGAGCCTCAAGCTGTCACCCTGGATAGAGTGCTGTGCCATCACAGCTCACAGCAACCTCCAATTCCTGGGCTCAAGCGAGTCTCCTGCCTCCGCCTCCCAAGTAGCTAGGACCACAGGTGCCCGCCAC
>CAUYON010204005.1:0-31085 GCA_963573935.1 Arctocebus calabarensis | reverse complement strand
GTGATCAAGTCGTTTGCATACAGAGATAATTGTATTGTGCACATACATTTTCTTTCTTCCTATATCTTCCTTTCTTTCCTTCCTTTTCTGTCTCATAGCTCACAGCAACCTCCAACTCCTGGGCTTAGGCGATTCTCTTGCATCGGTCTCCGGAGTAGCTGGGACTACAGGCACCCGCCACAACGCCCGCCTATCTGCCAAGGCGGAGCCTGAACCCGCCACCTTCGGCATATGGGTCCAGCGCCCTACTCGATGAGCCACAGGCGCCACTCTGTTCTTAATCCTGGTGCATGAGAGACTCTGATTGGCTCCACCACTGAGTCACATGATTGAGCAGTGGGTGGAGCGATGTCTCAAAGCAGTGGATGGGCATTGCTGAACTGGAAAAAATAGCAGCTGTTTTCTCCATAACAGTGGGAAAGTCACCTGCACAAGAATCCCTGTTGCTGCCTGGAAAATTCAGCACAAATCTTTGTGTTGGGGGTAGTAGGGAGTAATACTTGTGACAAACCAGTTTCTCCCTCCACCTGCCCACTGCCCTTTTCAAAGATTTTGTTTTGTCCCTACCAAAATAATTCTGGGTCTTCAAACTTTCAAGACCCCTCAGAACCTCCAGACAAACAGTGACAAGCAAATACAGGCTTCACCCTCAGCCCAAGAAGCCTCTCACCACAGGGCCTCAGTTAGCTACAGGCTGTGTTGTGCCAGCACCAATCAGTCCCAGGCCTGAGGGCCACTCCCAAGGCCATGCTGCCCCAGGGGGTACCTCCTGCCAAGGTGTTATCGGCAGGCCTCTGCTCCCAAATACCACGTTGGGAAGACTGGTGCGTTCTTGTCTCAGCCTGGCTTTGACAGGCTGGGCCCCTGGCCTGGCTGGTGACTGCAGATCAACAGCGCTTTGTCAGCCTGACACACCTTTAAGAAGCTGAAGTGCACACTGAATGGAGGCGTCTGCAGACCTCCTGGCCTCGGCAGCTTCTCTGCGTGTTTGGGTAAAGAAATATGCAGCTGGAGCTGTGGTCATCGCTGCCTGAGCCGCTGAGCTGCAATCAACATCAACACCACAAGGACACAATATTTTCTCCCAATTTACAACACGTTCATTTATTTTGGAATTTCTATGCCAGCTGAGGCTACAGGGCGGTGACAGTGGAAAAGTTGTCCTGGAGCCAAGCAAAAGAGAGTGTTGCAACTGAGCTCCTGTTCTGAAAAAGGGTGCTCGAAAGCAGCAGAAAGCAAGCAAGGCTAAGAGGATGACCTTCCACAAACAGCAGCCACAACCCGTGGATGCCCATAGGGAAACAACTAATTCAGAGGCCCACTATTGCTCCTACACCAGGGTCTGCAGAGGGGCCAGTGGGATCCAGGGTTCCTGAGAAATTACTGACCACCTTGGAGTTTCCCTCATACAATATGATCTGCTTTCTCTCTTGAAGTGCCCCAGGGAATCAAAGACCATGTGACTTCAAAGGTGACCCTCTGCCCCCCACCCCCCAAAGCAGACTTTATTGGAGAAGTCACGGAGAAGTGAAAATGATGGGATTATGAAGGAGAAAAACTGGACTTTGAATTATTCACTCTGCTACTTATTACTAAGTATCCTTGGACAAATGTTTTCAACTCCATTAGCTTCAAGTTTCCACGTCTGTTTCTAAATTGACATATAATATCTAACTAGAAAAGTTTTTGTAGGAAGTAGGGTAATTTATTGAAGTACATAGCATAATACACAACCCTTTGTGGGCACTCTGTACATAATAGTGAAGACCCCTTTGTCTTCCTGTTTTTCATTGGGTCATTTAGTTGTTCCCCACTAAGCTTTATTGTGTACCTGTAAAACAGACCAGGATGTGACCAGTATGGTAGGTCTATTCAATGGGCTCCTTGGGACTGAGAACTCCAGATGTAAGAATAGTCCACAAAAGGAGGAAGTGGTAGAAAAGGGAGGGGATGGATTCCACTGTGATGTGCAATGACATCCCAATAAGCAGCCCTTGGAAGAGCCCCTCCAGCCATCATCAGAAGAGGACTTACCAGAGAGGTCAGTCTGTCTCAGACACAGGGGAACCTGGTAACTGTCATAGAGCCTCCTTCTACAAGAGAGCCTATTTCTCCAAGGAAGTAATAGGCTGCTCATCTCAAAACAAAGGGGAAGGGAACCCCCAGTGCATCATTCTCATCCTACTGAGAAGAAAACTGATGCCTACCCAGAAGAAGTGACCACTCAAGCTGTCACAACTAATAAGAAGCAAAGCCAGGTTTTGGAATCAAGGCTGACTGATTGCAATCTGATCGTCTCATAAACCAATTAATTTTAGCAAGTGTGACAAAATAGCAGTCTATTTTCATTCTGCGTTCTATAAAGTCACCTGAATTAGCAAATACTGAAACATCACACCTAGGGGAAATACGGGGTCAGGTTCCTATAAACCTCTGGTCACAACATTTCTATAATACCATCAATTGATACTGTTACTTTAAGGTGTTTCTGTTTCAAGACACCATGGTGGTTAATTTTACATATCAACTTGACTGGGAAAGAATGGAATCCTTTAAGTTGGAATGAGAGTGTGTGGGAAGACCTCGATGAAGATGGGGCCTGTGAGTCCCTAAATGGTCTTCTTTGCCAATAGAAGAGTTCTCCCCACCGCTAGTGGAAGTGGCTTCCCCATTCCCAGTGGCAGCAGCATTTCCATCCATACTGAGCCTTTTCACCTGTCCAAGGGACTCAACCAGGCATGGCCTAAGGAAATGATAATACCCTCCTGTGGGGCAGGTACCACGCAAGACAGTGCTAATTCTCCCCAGGACCCTTCGCCACCACCTTTTTTGCTTCTAGACCTATAACCAGACTGAAGTCCCAGCAGGCCTCTAATGGTGAGGTATAAAATATAGACCCATGAGGAGGCTGTCTACACTTCAAAACAACTAAACTGCATGGCATAACAACATCTTGGTCCATTATGGATTGCACATATGATAGTGCTCCCATAAGATTATAATGAAGCAGAAAAATTTATGTCACCTAGTAACATCTTAACATAACCATCTCAATCTCTTAACTCAGTTCAGCAATGCACCACTCACGTGTTTGTGGTGATGCTGGTGTAAGCAAACCTACTGTGCTGCCAGCTATACTAAAGTATAACACATACGCTGCTGTACCATACATAATACTTAATAATAAATAACCATGTTAATGGTTTATGGATTCATTATACTATATTTCTTTTTTTTATCATTTGGGATTCATTGAGGGTACAAAGTATTACATTGCACTGATTGCATTTGTTAGGTAAAGTCCCTCTTATTATTGTGTTCTGTATACTGTACTTCTTAATCATCATTTTAGAATATACACCTTCTATTTATATGAAAAAATTTTAACTATAAAACAGCCTTAGGAAGGTTGAGTCCTTCAGAAGTTATCATAAGAGAGGACATCTCCATGTGTGTTATTGCCTCTGAAGGTTTTCTAATGGATCAAGAAGTGGAGGTGGAAAACAGTGATATTGATAATCCTGGCCCGGTGTAGGCCAGGCTAATGTACGGGTTTGTTCCTTAGTGTTTAATGACAACAAAAAAGAAGTTTAAAAAGTAAAAGAATAAATTTAAAATACTAAAAGTGGAAAAGAACTTATAGAGCAGTGATTTTCTTTTCTTTCTTTTTTTTTTTTTTGAGACAGAGCCTCAAGCTGTCACCCTGGATAGAGTGCTGTGGCATCACAACTCACAGCAACCTCCAATTCCTGGGCTCAAGCGAGTCTCTTGCCTTCGCCTCCCAAGGCGCTGGGACTACAGGCGCCTGCCACAACACCCGGCCATTTTTTGGTTGCAGCCATCATTGTTGTTTGGTGGGCCCAGGCTGGATTTGAACCTGCCAGCTCAGGTCGAAGCAGCAAAGAGTCTACTCATGGAGATCTATAGTGCTGGCTGTTTAATCATGATGTTCCTAGACGTGAGAGAGGAAGCTTACTCAGGTTTACTCAATCTGTATATCAGAAAAGTTCTAGCTCAGGTGAACAAAAGTCTAACACAAATCATAAAAACAGAATCCCATCCCTTCAATCAATTCCCAGACTTGAGACGGTTTACAGACCCAAGACTCCTTGAAGAAGGGGAGGTGGAACCCCTCTGAGGAAGCACACCAGTGCCCTATGTGAAACGTATGCTGTCAATCATTCTCCCAGCTTTCTCCAAAGGGACCTACACGCTTTTATCAGGGTAACTGCACATTAAGGAAAAGGAAATAATCAGATCTCTAGGGCACTATTAGATACTGCCCCTGAACTGACATTGATTCCAAGAAACCCAAAATACCACTGTGGCTCTCCAGCAAGAATAGGGATTTACAGATATCAGGTGACCAATGAGTTGTAGCTCAGGTTTTTACTATGGGTTCAGTGGGTCCCCAAACCAATCCTGTGGTTATTTCACCAGTTCCAGAACGCATAATTAGAATATATACACTTGGCAGCTGGTAGAATCCCCTATAGAGTGAGGGCTACTATGGTGAGAATGGCCAAGTGGAAGCCATTAAAACTGCCTCTCCTTACAAAAATAGCAAATCAAAAGCAATAACACATACTTAGAAGAACTGTAGAGATCAGGACTAGAAAGATGTAGTGGTGGCGATTCCCACCACACTCCATTCAGTTCTCCTATTTGCCCTATGCAGAAGACAGATGGATCTTGGAGAAGCACAGTAGATTACTGTAAACTTAACCAAGTACTGACCTCAGTGGTAGCTGTTGTACCAGACGTGGTTTTATACCGTGAGCAAATCAACATATCTCCTGGTACCTAGCATGCAACTGTTGACCTAGCAAATGCCCTTTTCTTCATCCCTGGCCAAAAGCCTCCCCAGAAACTGTTTGCGTTCTGCTGACAAGGCCCCCAATACAGCTTCACCATCTCAGGGGCATATCAACTCTCCAGCCCTATTGCATAATTTAGTCCTCAAGGATCGTGATCACCTTTCCCTTTTGTACCATATCAACTGGTCCCTTCATTATGCTGATTTGACCTAGTGAACAAGAAGTAATAACTACTCTAGGCTCATTGGTAAGACATTTGCGAGAAGGTTAGGAAATAAATTCAAAAAACATTCCGAGCCTCCTACCTCCATGAAATTTCTAAGGTGAAATCCCTCTGAGGAAGCATACCAGTGACCCTCCCCCAGTGGTGTGGGTCAGGCCAAGGTACCCCTTCATGTCAAGGTGAAGGGTAAATTATTGCATCTAGACCTTTCTATAACCAAGAAAGAAGGTTTGTCTAGTGAACGACTTTGGAATCAGCATATTCCTCATTTGGATGTGTTACTGTGCTCCACTTACCACGTGACCTGAAGAGCTTCTAGTTTTGCGGAAAACCCAGAAAAGAAGGCCCTACAAAAGGTCCAGGCTGCTGACAGAGTTGCTCTGACACTTGGGCTATGTGATCCAATAGATCCAATGGTGCTGGAAGTGTTAACAGCAGAGAGGAATGCTGTTTGGAGCCTTTGGCAGGCCCTCACAGATGAACAGAAGTGCAGGGAACTTTAAGATTGGGAACAAAGCTCTCCCACCAGCCACAGACAACTACTCTCCTTTTGAAAGACAGCTCTTAACCTGCTATGGAACTATAGTAGAAACTGAGCCCTTGACCATGAGCCAAGTTACCATGCCCTTCATGAACTGGGTTGAAGTTGGACATACCCAACAACACTCCATCCTCACATGAGCTCTGAGCAGGCCCTAAAGGTACGGGTGATTTACATAAAGAAATGGCCTTGCTCATGATCCCCACAACTACTACACTACTTTCTCTTTCCCAGCTCATGCCTAGGGCCTCCTAAAGAGTTCTCCATCATCAGTTGACAGAGGAAGAGAAGACTTGAGCTGGGTTTACAGATGGTTCTACACAGTATGTGAACACCACCCCAAAGTGGACAGCTACAGCACTGTAACCTCTCTTTGGGACTTCCCTGAAGGACAAAGGTAAAAAGAAATCCTGCAATGGGAAGAACTTCCTCCAGTATACCTGTCTGAGCACTTCACTCAGAAGGAGCAATTATACACTAACTCATGACCTGTAACCTGTCGTTTGGCTGGATGGTCATGGACTGGGAAGGAACATGATTGGAAAATTGGTGACAAAGAAATTTGCAGAAGAGGTATGTGGAATAGACCTCTCCGAATGGGCAAAATCATGAGCATATTTGTATCCTCCATGAATGCACATTAAAAGGTGACATCAACACAGGAGGATTTTAATATTCAAGTGAATAGGATGACCCATTCTGTGACACCAGTCAGCTTCTTTTCTAACCACTGCTGGCATTGCCCATTGGACTTGTGATCAAAACAGCCTCAGTGGCAGAGATGGAGGTTATACCTGGGCTCAGAAACATGAACTTCCACTTGAGACTAACCTGGCTGTGGCCACCACTGATGGACTAATCTGCCAGAAGCAAACTAATCTCACCCCCAATATGACACTATTCCTGAGATGATTAGCCAGAGCTATCTGGCTTCAGGTTGATGACATTGAACTGCTTCCATCAAGGAAGGGGCAGCATTTTATCTTTACTGTAATAAATGTCTGCATAGGAGTTTGCCTTCTCCGCATGCAATGCTTCTGCCAAAACTACCATCTGTGGACTTATTGAATACCTTCTACACTGTCATGGTATTCCACACAGCTTTGATTCTGATCAAGGAATTTACTCCACAGCAAAAGAAGCTGTGATAGAGGGCTCATGGTCATGGAAATCACTGGTCTTATGTTTCACAATAACTTCCTGAAGCAACAGCCTTGCTAGAACAATGTCATGGCATCTTGAAGACTCAGTTACAGCACCAGCTAGAGGCCAATACCTTCCGGGGCTGAGGCAAGGTTTGCCAAAAGGCTATGCCTGCTTTGTATCAGTGTCTACTCCATGTTGCTGTTACTTTGATGGCAAGAATTCATGGGTCCAGAAATTAAGGGATGAAAATGGGAATATCACCACTCACTGGAATACCGTGATGTGCAAACTGATATGCAGAGAAAATGTTTATTACAGTAAAGATAAAATGCTGCCCCTTCTATGATGGAAGCAGTTCAATGTCACCAACCAGCACAATTTTTGCTTCCTGTTCCCATATCCTTATGCTCTGCCGGCCTTGATGTCTCTGTTCAAGAGGGAGAAAGCCTTCTACCAGGAGACACAACAGCAATTTCATTGAACTGGAAGTTAAAAGTTATGGTGTTGGCTGGCACTACTGACTTGGGCTATCAAGAAGAAATCGCACTGTTGTTCCACAATGGAAGTAGGAAAGAGTTATGTCTGGAATACAGAAAATCCTTCAGGACCTCTCTTAATAATACCATGCCCTGTGACAAGTCAACGGAAAATGACAACAACCCAATCCCAAGTCCAGGCAGGAGTATGAATGCCCCAGACCCTTTATTTCAGGAATAAAGATTTGGGTCACACTGCTAGCTAAAGAACTATGACCAGGTGGGAAATACTTACTGAAGACAAACAAAATACATAATGAGTAATAGAAGGAAGCAGCAATAAATACCACCTACAATCATGTGACCAGTCACAGAAACAAGAACTGTAATTACCGTGACTCTTTCCTCCTTATTTTCACTGTGTTTGTCAGGGGTTTGGGTATCTGTTTGCTTATTGGTTTGAGACAGGGTCTCACTCTGTTGCCCAGGCTGGAGTGCGGTGGCTCCACGACAGTTTGCTGCAGCCTCCAACTTCTGCTCTCAAGCCTCCCAAAGTGCTGGGATTATAGGCATGAGCAACCATGTTCTGCCTCATTTCTGTGTTTATATTCATATATTAAGACTGGACATTTTCTTTTTTTTCTTATTTCCTTACCATGTGACATAAGATGTATTAACTTTAAGTATTAAAGTATTATTAATGTTTGATCCTAGTATTTAAGTTACAAGAAACGAGGAGAAGAGTAAACATCACTCAAGGACTTTCCCTTCTTTTCTAGGGAAGGGATAGGTGCATTTTCGGTTGTATGTAAGATAGTCATGTCATCTTAGGTTGGACCATGACCTTATTATTGTCTTTAATTATAGATTAAATGTGGTTTAAGGAGATATGTATAGGTGCCACTTTGACTAAGGGTAAACTTTTGATGGCTAATTTTATGTATCAACCTTGCATTCTAAGGGATGCCCAGGTAGCTGGTAAAATTTCTAGGTGTGTCTGTGAGGGTGTTTCCAGACAAGATTAACATTTGTTTGATTGTGTCTAATTTTTTCCAACTTTATTGACATATAACTGATAAATTAAAAATTGTATCAACTTGTATTTACAGCATACAGTGTGACATTTTGATACATTTATACATCGTGAAATAATCATCGCAATCAAGATTGGCATTTGAATTGGCAGACAGAGTTAGACCACCCTCACCAGTGTGGGTAGGTGTCATCCAGAAAGGTGGAGGAATAGGGAATCTGCTCTCTCTGCTAGAACTGAGACTTCCACCTTCTCTTGCACTCAGTCAAGAACTGACTGAAACTCTTGTTTCTTGGACTTTCAGACTCAGTCCCAGACATATACCATAGACCCCTGAGTTCTCGGGCTTTCGAACTTAGACTGAATTACACCACCAGCTTTCCTAAATGTCCAGCTTGCAGACAGCAGATCATGGGACCTCTCAGCCTGCATAACTGTGTGAGCCAATTCCTATAGCAAATCTATCCTCTTTTATGGATCTATCTATAGGCAGTTTGGTTTGTTTCTCTGGAGAACCCTGACTCATACAGATACCTCACAGTTGACCCATTCACACTGAACTCATGGCCAGCGATACGGTAACTCATACCTGAACATGTTTTCTCAATAGGCACATGACAGCCTTCTTGTGCTTCAGAACCTCAGCACTTCAGCAGTGTATTTGGAGGCCATTTGAAAGAGCACAACAATGGCAGGCCATTTGAAAGAGCACAACAATGGCAAATTCACAAGTAGAAAATCTGCAAGTAACGAGAATTGATTACCATTTATCATCCACACCAAGACACTTTTATGAGTAAAAGAGTTGACATTAACAATTACAACAGCTGGGCGTGGTGGCTCACACCTGTAATCCTAGCACTCTGGGAGGCCAAGGCGGGTGAATAGCTTGAGCCCAGGAATTTAAGACCAGTCTGAGCAAAACATGAGATCCCATCTCTACTAAAAATAGAAAAACTGAGGCAAGAAGATCACTTGAGCTCAAGAGTTGGAGGTTGTTGTGAACTATAAGACCACGGCATTCTACCCAGGGCGAAAGCTTGAGACTCTGTCTCAAAAAAAAAAAAAAAAAAAATTACACCAGCCGAGCACGGTTGGTGCTTATAATCCCAGCACTTTGGGAGGCCAAGACTCAAGGATCGCTTGAGCCCCAAGACCTCATCTCCACAAAATAAATTAAAAATTAGGTGGGTGTGGTTCAGCGCCTGTGGCTCAGCAGGCTAAGGCGCCAGCCATGTACACCTGAGCTGGCGGGTTCAAATCCAGCCCGGGCCCGCCAAACAACAATGACGGCTGCAACCCAAACAAAAATAGCCGGGCGTTGTGGCGGGCACCTGTAGTGCCAGCTACTTGGGAGGCCAAGGCAGGAGACTCGCTTGAGCCTAGGAATTGGAGGTTGCTGTGAGCTGTAATGCCATGACACTCTACCCAGGGTGACAGCTTGAGGCTCTGTCTCAAAAAAAAAAAAAAAAATAGGTGGGTGTGGTGATGCCCACCTGTAGTCCTAGCTACTTGGGAGGCAAAGACAGAAGGATAGTTTAGCTCAGGAATTTAAGGCTGTAGTGAACTATGATAGCACCACTACACTATAGCCTAGGCCAATAGATTGAGACCCTGTCTCAAAGAAAAAGAATATTTGCTAGGAGGACTGTTGTATACCGGACTGTCTCAAGAAAATGGGGATGTATGGTCATTGTAATCTTAGCCTTCTTGAGATCCCTTGAGAATCTGGTGAAAGCCATGAGCACACACATTTTGTTTACAGATAATTCCAAGCAATTAACAGACCCCAGGGTTCTTTAGGCTACACATCAGCAATTTAGAAATATGTGGTAAAAGTATGCCTATAAACTTGAGACCAACATGATAGAATGAGCTTAAACAGAGATTCCCTCCCCTGGGACCCAAGACATTCATAGACAAGGTCATTATCAACAGGAAGTTGTTTACCAGGGCCACTGCCTCCTTATGTTGGATACAAATCCATTCATACACCAACAATCTGATCAGGGAAAATAATGAAAACAAGCCCTAGAATCCTGAAAGCGTGACATGGGTGTGCTTAGAGCCTGTCCTATTATCTGCCTGCTAATGCCCCCATCTTAGCACTCATGCCAGAGGATCAGGCATGGATAGTGTCTACAGGAAAAGAGGGACCAGCCAGGAAATGGTGTGGACTCACTTAGCAGAGATCCCCAAGAGAATCCCCCCTACCCCATAGCTTGGGACTAAGAACTAAAGACCACCAAAAAGGTTAACTGCCACTCCCACCACCCAATATCTCACCCCCAGGAAAGGGAGGGAACGTATGGCTGTTCATGGGAGTTGCGGGTAGCTCACAATTCCAGTGCGATGGGTTCTTCCTGGGAGGCTGATGAGAGCTGAGTGCCATCTTCATTAATCCTCACCACACTCCTTTTCCCCACTGCTCAGCTCCTCATTGGGAAGAGCACCCCTGCCTAGATGTGTGTTTCCCATTAACTCTGCTGCCTCCATTCTGGGATAAAGAAGACATTTTCATGCCAAATTAAAAATGACTTGGAAACATGCATTATGTTGGGAGAATCGGCCTTTGGAAGGGGATATGAAGACAAGGGAAGCTGATTTCATCCCCCACCTGCAGACAGGCCATCAAAGATCCTGCCCCTGTGAAGCAGTCAGGCCACCTCTGCTCTTTCCCCTTTACAGACTGTTCACATCTCCATTATTTACCCCCCGGGTGGGATAAAGGTGCAATGCAAAAACTAAGATCTTTAAACTGCCTTGAGTGCCCATTAAGCACATTAATAACCTCCACACTAGTGAGGCTTACCAATATAATTTCTGACTTCAAGCCAGGCATGAAAAAAGGGGAAGTCAGCTGAGTTCATCAACCGAGAAGACCACCTTAAATTAGAAGAGGTTATGTAGCAAAGGAGAAAGGAGAGAGTTAGCTTGGAAGACTTTAGAACAACATTGGCCATTATTTGGCTAGTATTTCCCCTCCCCCACAACCGTGTCATTGGAAGGAGTGGGCTGAGCCAATCTGACTGACACGTTTAATCAGTGATGCTGATGCTTTGGTTCAGCCTGGGAGGACAGGGTGCCTGCTCTAGGAGAAGCCATATAAGGATCAATTTTAAAAGAAAGAGAGTGATTTGAAAAATGGGCCTTGGGTTTGTGTCAGTGCTGTGGTGGCCTGCTCTAAATGTGTGCGGCGGGGAGCTGGGGAGGTGTCAAGTGAAAAAGGTTGTTCAAAATAGTAAAAGACACCACTTCCTGAAGGACTGGGTTCCAGGCAATGCTCATGTCTAAACTAACCTCCCCTTGGCAGCTCTCTGAAGTGAGTATGACTGCGTCCATTTCACAGATGAGAAAAGTGAAGCTTAAAAGTGTTGAGTGGCTCATCCTGGGACCCACGAGCTGGAATGGAACGAAGATCTTCTGGGCTCTGAATGAAAGATGTGCTTTTGACCCTTCCTGTATCCTGCCAGAACGACTTGATCTCATGTGGGTAAATGTGTCCATGGCAAGGAGAGAGGGAGGCTGGAGAGAGATGTGTTTATTTACTGGTTTGGAACAGAAGACATTTTAGAAAAGCCTGATTCACAGGCCTAGGGCATGGGGCCTCAGGCCTCGGAGCTGTGTGGGGTCAGAGGAGGGCCTAGCTGGCTGCCTCCACCTCCCCTCCTCTTGCAGCCCAAAGCCACAGGACCCAGCCTGCCTGTCTCCTCTCTTGCCTTCCTCATTAACTGGGATTGGGACCAATTTGTGGATGCCTTTGGTGCCCTTAGGCAGTGTTTGAGTCATCTTCCCTGATGCTAGAGAAAAAAAGAAAGGAGGAGACAGCCATCCCCCAGGAGACTGGAGACGCCGGGAGAGGGGAGCAGTGATGGATGGAGGTCAGGAGGGAGAAGCCAGTGTTGGGAGGTCATTCCCAGCCGGGCTTTCTTTAACCTCCCTCTTCCCTGCGGACCTACTCTCCTGTGAGATCACCTCCCACCACAGACTTCGAAAAGATCAGCTGGCTCAGAGATCAGTCCTCGCTATTTTGAGGGCTAAGCTTCAGGGATCCGCACCCTTCCACCCCCGGAGTTCCTAGAACTCAGGTAGAACTCAGCAGGATTAAGGCCAGCAAGGAGGAGAGCTCTTCTGCTACCAACTCGGGGATGTGCTCCATTTGCTGTAGAACTTGACAAATGCCTGTGGATCTCTGGAGCTGGAACAGGAGCCAAGTCAGGAAGGCACCAGAGGAGAAGCCACAGAGATGCAGAAATGGGACAGCAATGTGGCTCCAGCGCTTTTAGTGGTGGGACATTGGGAAGCTACCTTACCTCTCAGAGACACAAGGTCATGACATCTTACCAGAGTGAAATGAGCATAAAGTGGTTGCAGGGGCTTGTAAGCTGTTAGACACCCAAATGCCGTTTGTTGTTGTCATAACTAAAATCAAGTGAACGACAACCATCAAAAACACCTTATTGTGTTGGGTGGCAAACACCAGAGTAGCCACCTGCACCATCATTTCATCTAAACCTCACAAGAGTCCTGAGATAGCTATTGTTACGTCCATTCTACAGGTGGGGAAATGGAGGCTGAGCTAAGTATTTTGTTCCATATCATTAAACAAAAGTGGAAGGCAACTTTGAAAGTGTAACACAGTTGTGTCTGGTTTCAGTAATGATACATAATTATGCCCTATCACCACCCCCACCCCACTCCAGTTCTTTTTCAATGTGGAGAAAAGAGGAAGGATCTATACCAACTGTGCCAAGAAGAGAGGGTGGGGCCACAGAAGGGGAAGGGGACAAAATGAAAACGCTAACTGACAACTTCCCCTAAGTCAGGTCTCACTGTGTGTCATGTCATTAAATCAGATAGCAAAATGGAAGGGGTTGTGATACAATTAGCCTGATTTGATTAATTCACACTGTATGCCTATATTAAAACATCACATGAACCCTATAAAGATATATAGCTCTGATGTACCTATAATAATTAACAATAAAATAGAAAAAAATGCAAAGGACTGACACGTGGTCTCCAACTCAAGGTCAAAGAAGACACCGATACTGTTGGGTTACAGGTGTGAGCATGGTTCACACATTTACTTTATGTTTCATAAGTTCCTACCACGTGCCAAATCCAGCAGATAAAAATGAACCGAACAGTCTTGGGCACCATTCTGTTATCCTCTCCCCAATGTCCCACAGTGTCACAAAAGTGTCCCCAGGAGCTCCTCACTACTCATCAAATCTCTCAACACTTCCCTGAAGCCCAAAGAAGCATGGTCTAGAACTCAACCAAGAGCCTTTCTCTTGAAGCACTCAGATATCATGGTTTGTAAATAAATATCCATGCATAGACTTAAATACTCTCCAAACTGCTCTCTGTATTTGTATCAAAGTAGCAGCTCTCCCGTCATTAAACCGCAGTTACCATAATGACATACCTTTTACAACACTCCCATGCTGGGCTAGGACACTGGGGTATGTTATCTTCAAAGAAACGCTGTTTGAAAAGTACATGATGTAACTTCATTCACCAGGTTAGGAAACTGGAGTTCTTTGAATTATAGGGAGTGACCTACTCCAGGTGATCCCACTAGTAAACGGCAAAGACCAGGTGGGCACTCGATCTCCAATTCCTCCTTCTCAGCCCTCTGTCCTTTCTCCTCAACCAGGCTACCTGTCAAAGCCAAGGGCACCTTTTTGAAGCATCTCCTTAAGGGTGAGAAATCACCATGTGCCACATTATTATCTCAGCTCTACTTTTATTAAGCTTAGCAAAAGCTGGATGCTCAGGACAGTCTGAGTTTGTCTTTCCTACTCATTCATGGACCAGTCACTGATCAGATCCCACTTGTCAACTGCAGTTAGCTTAATGAATAGCAAAAATTGCCCACCATGGTGTAGGTAGGTAAAGGTTCCTTCTGGTTGCTGTGCAAACTGAAGCTTTTTGAGGGAAATTAGCAGTATCAAATTATAAATGTACAAGCTCCTAGTCCAACAATTCACTTCCAAGGGACTGACATGTGGTCCCCAACTCTATCATAGAGAAATAGTCACATGAGTGAGCAGAAGACATGTGTCAAACTTATGCCACTGCAGCTTTGTTTACTACAATAGCCAAAAAAGAAAAAGAAAAAGAAAAATGAAGCGAGCCAAAATGCCTCTTATTAGGAAAACTGCTTTAAAAAAAAAAAAAACCCATATCTCTGTGTTATAGAAGAACATGCAGCCGTTAAAAAGAAGGAACTCTTTTGTTTATGCAGTCATGGACTAATATCCATGTTAAATAAAGCTAGTTGGAAAAATGACATGAATCATAAGATCAAACAATCTGGTTTAAAAGAAAGAAGAATAAGAAGAAAAAAAAAAAAAAACAGGGACAGTGGTTACGGTGCCGGCTGCACGCACCTAGCCTGGCGGGTTCAAGCCCGGCCAGGGTCTGCTACACGACAATGACAATTGCAACAAAAAGAAATAGCCAGGCATTGTGGCAGGCACCACAAGCGGTAGTCCCAGCTACTTGGGAGGCTTAAGCCCAAGAGTTTGAGGTTGCTGTGAGCTGTGATGCCATGGCACTCTACCAAGGGCAATGTGGTAAGACTCTGTCTCAAAAAAACAAACAAACAAACAAACAAAAACACCTCAGATTGAAGCCCATCCCTTGGACTCAAATAGAGCCCAGGCTATCCTGGACATAGGATTTCAGGGATGCTGGGGCAAGGAGAGGGCTGTAAGGTACTACCCTTGACTATTCTTTTTTGAACATCATTAAAATTCAACTCTGAAAGTTCTGTTCTTAATGATATCCTAACAGGCCTATGAAAATGCCTATGGAGCAGAACCATATCGAGCATGATTATCCAGGGCAGCCCCAATGAGTGTTGGGGCACCCCAGCCCTTTAGCCTCCAAGGACAGCCCTCCATTTGTATATAACATATATACATAACATGGGCAGAAAATACACACCACCCAACCAGTAATATTAGAGGGATGACGTTCACGCTTTTACTTTTTGCACTTCTGCATTTTTTTACACTGTATAACTTTGTAACCTTTTTCTTTTCTTTTTTTGAGACAGTCTCATTTTGTCACCCTTGGTGCCTTCATACCTCACGGCAACCTCAAACTCTTGGGCTCAAGTGTTTCTCTTGCCTCAGGTTCCCGAGAAGCTGAGACTATAGGTGCCCACCATAATGCCTGGAGATTTTTTTGTCGTGGTGGTGGTATTTTTATGGCTATTTTTAGAGACTGGGGTCTTGCTGTTGCTCAGGCTGGTCTCAAACCCATGAGCTCAGACAATCCACCCACCTCAGCCTCCCAGAGTGCTAGGATAACAGGTGTGAGCCACCACGCCCGGCCTTTGTAATCTTTTTTAATCCTAAAGGAAATAAATATTCATTGAGGCATAATAAAATAAAATTACAAAAACATTAGATGCAGTCATTACCTCCAAGTTGGAGAAACTAAACAAGGCCTTTGTCCCTCCAAGCCTCACCAGACCAAATCCCTGTTACTTACCAATATGGCGTATCACCATCTCACAAAGCAAGTCAGTAGGAAAGCAAAGTGGGGAGTTATTATGCTTTGTTTATAACTTTAAATAATACCTGGCCTACATTAAGCACTCTGTAAAATATTATCAAATGTAGAATGAATGGAGAAGAATGTAGGGTATGCAGAGAAAGGTGATTGTACTTGATATAAGCAACCGAGATTAGGAGACTGAACTGTGGCCAAATATCAACACCCCGGCTGTAAATAACACTGCTCTGTAATTAACATGTCAAGTGTTTACCTACCTGTCACCACTCTTAAATGGCTTTTACACATTCAGTCAGCAAATACCTATTAAAACCCCTAGAATCATTCTCTACCCTTAAGAGGTTTCAAGCAAGCTGTGCAAGGGAACCCATAGAACCAGAGTCAGAAAACACTACTCGTTAGCAGAAATATTCAGAGACAGAGTCCAGGATCTGACTCACCTGCCATAACTAAGAGTCTCACCTTTGGTCTCCCACTTTGCTGAGCTGCCAGAATGGCCGGGCGTGCACTAGAGAGGTCTCAAATACCTAATCTCATTATGCTCCTGGGAATAGAGTCTCAGAAATTCAGGAGCTCTGACCCTTAGTTGGAGAGACCTTTCACTGTACATCACTCTCAGGTCCCTTCAAGCTCAAAACCAGTCATGTTGAACTTCATACTTATAGTACATGTATCACCAGAGTACTATGGCCTACAAGTCCCCCTTTACTGAGGGCCTCAAAGCTCAGCCCAGTCCAAGCAAACACTGAGCCTCGGTTCATAAGGCTCCCCTGAAGTTCAAGTGAAGTACAGGGGCACATCATAGATATTAGAAGTACAGCCTTTGAATTTAGACCTAGTTCTAATCCCATCTTCACTACTTACCAAATAGATGACCTCAAACAAATTACTGACTCTCTTTCAGCCTCGGTTACCTGTTACATAAAATAGACAAAACAATAGTGTCCGCCTTGCATTCAGAGCCTGGGCACCCCTTAACACAATGCCAGGAGCAGGATACATGCTGTAGAAATGCTAGGTTCCTTAGGGAGAGAGGGGAGATAGAGAGAAAAGGTCTACAGTCAGAGGATGGGAGGCTGAAACTGTGGGTCCAGCAAAGCAAGGGTGACTTTGGGAGCATCCTCTTAAGACCTGGAGTTCTCGTTTCCTCCGTGAGTGGGGGCTGGGATGGGGGAGGGGAGGATGTTATGGAGCTGGATGAAGCTGACCACCCCAGGCTGATCTCCTTTCTGATTATGTTCTGTCCCTCTCTTGTGTCCAGTCCTGTACACAGGGCTCTCGAAACCACTGCCTTGAACTGGTGGGCTGCACAGCAAATCAACAGTCAATACCACTCTTGTTATGAATTCCAATCTGCATGTAATGGTCTCAAGTCCCAAACCCAAGCCGGACTGAGAAGGAAGGTCACTTAGGAGTAGAACAAAAAGGGGTTTATTGCCCGATAGTTTTATAACCCATCTTGGGGTCTTGGACTAAGAAACCCAGCAGAAAGCTGAGGGGTGTGCAAAGGCATTATGACGAAGGCGCCAGCTCTAAGCTCTGGGAGCCCTGAGACTCCCAGAGGAGGGCTGTCCCGCCACCCCACCCACCCACCCATCCACTCACTCACCCTCACAATTTCATGTTGGATGTTACATGTAACTCACACTGCAAAGAAATGGGTGTGCTGAGACCTAGCCGGTTGGGTACTTCCGTAAAGACAAGATCGTTTTGCTTTGGATTTGTTTTAATTTTCCCAAGCAGCTCAGATCTAACACGTAAAGTGCAATAAACTGGGAGTATCAGTGTTCACCGAAAATATCACTTCACAAGTGAAAATATATCCAAACAGCCAGTTGTAGTTTGAGAGGCTCTCCCTCCTCAAAAACGCAGCTGTCACCAAAAAGACATTTAAAATATCCCTCTCTCTTTCTTTCTCTTTTCTCCTTTCCTTTCTTCCTCCTTCTTCCAATTCTCTCTGTGTCTTGCAATTTAGCTTTAATTGCCCTGTCAGCTCTAAAGGCTGCTAATTGACGCCTTTTATTCTGGGTTAAAACTCCTCAGGAAGAAAAGAGCTCCCCGGGCCCCCAGAGCTGCGGAGATTCGGCCGATTTGGCACGCTTGTCTCCCTGCGAATTGAAGCTGGGTGCTGCGAGCGCTGGGGGCGGGTGTGGGGGAGTCGGCGAGGCGGGGAGGGGGGCTGGGCAGGGGTTGGAGCGTCTATATTTAGTGAGGGTTTTATAGAGTGGATCCCTGTGGCTTGGCTCCACACTGAAATATTGTCCTCGTCTCAATGACATAAACACAGGGCAACTAGGAGATCTTGGCGCCAGCCCTGGCCGGAGCCTGTGAATGGGCAGGACGGTGGGATGGGAGCAGGAACCCTACTGTAATTACAAATAAATCCGCCTCCCACCCCCACCCTCACCCCTGGCTCTCCTGGCTCACTTCATACCGCAAAAAGCCGCTGCTTTTGTGTAAATAAGATGAACCCAAGTTACTGAAAGACCTACCAAGAGGCCGTTAATGGAATGATAACTTGGGTAGGCTTAGGTTAAAAAGAAGAGGCATAGGAGAATTAACTAAACAGCCATGGTCATCAGTGAAAAGCAGGGACAGAGGCAAAGCATGGATCCCTTCAGCTTCTGGAGTCAATCCAGCGTGCTGCTCCCCTGTTAAAATGATCAGCCTGGCCCTGGTACCAGGGCACTTGGAACCGATAAATTGAAACCAATCAACAGAAGGTCTCAGTATGATTCTTCGGAATGTCCCAGGGCAGGCTGGATGAAGCTGTCGCCCTGGGCTGCCTCAGACATGGAGCCACACTTTCCAAAGCATATTTAAATATAGCCTTGCTTCCCTCGAAATGTAATCCCAACCCTCATTTTTATCCTTGGAAGCCCAGGGGGTGGAGGACAGGCTGAGGTGGGATTTTCATCACCCCCATCCCCCACTCCCACAACCCTGTAAATAAATAAAAGATTACACCAAATTCCATTTGAAGTTGTCAGTCCCAGAATGGAACTTTTATCCCATTATGAATTTCATGGGTGAGACCGTTCAGACTTTGAATGTGGCTAACACCTCCATTGAAAGGCCCTAATTGCAGTTGTAGGCACGGACTGTTTGCAGACACCGCACTGTACACACGGTCACATTCCTCTGAAGAAAGAGCATCCTATGAGAGCCGGCCTGAGGCCTCCCCTCAAGTCAGTCGAACTGTCAAGGTTTCACTTAAACTTTAAACCAAAGTTGCCCTATCGAACAGCCAGGTGCTAATTTGGGACTCTGAGGTTCGGAGGATTTGCTCTGGTTGACAGGGCTGTTACTATACCCAGGGGGCTGGCTGAAGTCACGCTTCAGCCTCAGAGGCTACCAGGAAGGGAGTCTTTCAACCCAAAGGGACCCTTGAAGGACCGCTTTTATTTCAGAAGAACTTCCTCTGAGCCTGAAAGCGTCCAGTGCTTGGCTCAGCGACAAAAGAGAAGATCGCGCAATGAATTCTGCACACAGCTACTGGCCTCCCCAGGGCAAGAAATGGGGCAGCCCAGAGTCCCCAGGGAAGGGGCTTCTCACTCCGGATCTTTTTCTTTTTTTTTTTTAATAATTTTATTGAATCATAATTATGTACATTGGTGCAATCACAGGGCACGATTCATATACATTCAGAAATATTTTGATCATACTGTTACAGATATCCTTCATGGCATTTCCAGCAAAGTATCTCAAGAATGGAAGAAAAAGTATCCAATGTACTCAGCCCTAATATGAAGCTCACTCCGGATCTAACCTTCCCTGAAGGGGAACTAGCCAAGCAGAGATGGCGTATGAGAGAGAACTCTTTAAAAATGGTTCTGCTCCTCCCTCTCTGGACACACATATACACACAAAATTCTTTTATGGTGGTAAATTATAAAAATTATTAAAATATTAAATTATAATAAAAGTTATCCTTTCTTTTTTTTAATAATTTTATTGAATCATAATTAAAAGTTATCCTTTCAACTCTTTGAAAGCACATTAGAGTGGCATTAAGTACATTCTCATTGTTGTGCAAACACTACCACCACCCAGCTCCAGAAATTTTCATTGAACTGTGCCCATTAAACAGTAACTTTCTTTTTTTTTTTTTTGAGACAGAGCCTCAAGTTGTCACCCTGGATAGAGTGCTGTGGCATCACAGCTCACAGCAACCTCCAATTCCTGGGCTCAAGCAAGTCTCCTGCCTCCGCTTCCCAAGTAGCTGGGACTACAGGCGCCCGCCACAACGCCCGGCCATTTTTTGGTTGCAGCCATCATTGTTGTTTGGCGGGCCCGGGCTGGATTTGAACCCGCCAGCTCAGGTGTACGTGGCTGGCGCCTTAGCCTGCTGAGCCCCGGGTGCCGAGCCTAAACAGTAACTTTCCATCTTTCCCCTCAGCCCCCAGCCCTTGATAACCGCCATCCTACTTTCTGTCGCTAGGAAACTGACAACCCTAGGAACCTCATATAAGTAGAATCGTACAGTCTTTTTCCTTCCATCAGTGACTGACTTATGTCACTTAGCGTAGTGTCTTCAAGACCCATCCGTGTCGCAGCAGTGTCAGAACTTCTTTTCTTGTTAGCCTGAGTAGCATTCCACTGTATGGATACACCACGTTTTGTTTATCCATTCATCTGTCACTGAAGGGAGGGTCAGTTCCATCTTTTGGCTATTGTGAATAATGCTATAGCTATGAACAGAGTTGTGCAAATATCTGTGCGAGTCCCTGATTTTACTTCTTTTGAAGTATACACCCAGAAGAGGAATTGATAGTTCAAGTGATAATTTTATTTTCAATTTGTTTGGAGTGGCCACACTGTTTTCCACAGCAGCTGCATCATTTCACATTCCCACCAGCAGTGCACGCGGGTTTCAATTCTCCACATCCTCATCGATGCTTGTTATTTTCCTTTATTATTTGGTAACACCCATTCTAATGGGTATGAGTGCTATCTTACTCTGGGCTTGAACGCCACGGATTTGCATTTACTTTAAGTTTAGTTTGATCTCTCTGTTCTTTTTAAAAGAATAACATGTTAGAAACATACCTAAGTGCCCACAAAGTACTTCACCATCTCCTAGAGGTAAGCCCTGTCCCCAGGTTTGTGAGTGTAATTACTGTTCACGTGTAAGCCATGCTAACTACATCTGCACGGTGAACAACGTATACTATTATTTTGTGGTCACACTGAGTTCCACTGTTGTGTCCCTCCCTACTCTCACCCTGACATTCCACACCAAAAGCAGAACCCTAGATGAAACAAAAAGAGGCCATATGGGATAGACCACAAGCTTCGGAGTCAGGCAGAAATTAAACCTCACCTTGCCACTTCCTATTTGGGTGGCCTTGGTCCGGTCGATTGACCTCTCTGAGATTTAGTGTCCTGTATTATCAACCAAGATGTTTGGAGGACTGAATGAGATAACGAATATGGTGCACTGTGTCAGGCACATGGTGAGAATTCAGTAACTGGTAAGAAGGAGGACGAGGAGAAGAGGGAAGAGTTAACGTCAATCATCTTGCCGGGCTGTTGCCCTACCCAGCTATGGTTCACCACGTGCCCACTGACTACTCTTGCCCACACCTTCCCAGTGCCCCAGGGTAGGGCAGTACAATTAATGTGAGTATAATGTGAGTATAATTATAAGAAATAGAGCCCCAGTTTTGCCCTCTGTTAAAATGGTCATTTAAGTCTCGAGGAATGAGTGTCCGCCTCTCTCTTCCCCCTCCCCTGCCCCACCCAGAGAGCAGTGGAGCATGGAGAAAAGTGAGGAAGGAGGGAGGCCTGACCCACTCTGCCAAGTCACTCTACTTGGGGGAGGACATTCAGCTCAGGCCCTGAGCCTGGCTACAGAAACTGTAATCCAATATCTTAATCCATTTCTTCTTCAAAGCATTGCCCTTTGTGCCAGGTGGACAGAACCCGAGCGACATGGAGCTGCCCCCAAGAAGCTCTCGCATGGGGCTGCGTCATTCAGGCTGGAAAAGAATACCCAAAGGGGCACCTTTGACCTGGTTATCCAGACAACTGTGACTGCAGTATGACAGTTCAGAGTACCTAAAGGATGTTTAGGGAATTGCACCCAGTCAGTGTTGACAGTGAACCTAGCCATTGATCCAGCCACCCCCAGTGGGTGCCGACCGTGCCAGATGGTGAGCAAGGCTCTTTGGCTGCACAGAGAGGAATTGGACACCAAGGAGAGCTGTCTTTAGAGAGATTAATGCTTTCTGTCCTTTTGGAAATGGCTTCTGAATCCGCCTCTCCAAGAAGACAGCAGTGACTAGGAGCAGCAAGGTGGAAGGGAAGGAATAGAGTTCCAGCAAGCACTGGGTCCTGGGGTCCAGGGGCCAGGGGTGGGGGCAGGGGCCTGCACCATCCTTCCTTTCCAAGGGCCTGGGCTGAGCCTTGCCTGACATGTCATGGCAGCTGCTGCCTCCCCATAATGAGCTGGAATCATTCAACTACTCCCTGCCTCCCCACCCCAGCCCCACCCTCTGCTGCAGCTTCCTGGGATAGAGCCAACCATCTCTCACCCCCTCCCCTGCCCCTGCTTGCTTCTGCTGCCAAAACCAGCTGACTTCAAGATACAGAGCTGCTAACTGGTGAAGATTCAGGCTGCTGAAGGTGTTGGTACAACAACCAGGCTATCTCCAGTCAGCAAGGACAAGTCATTGGTGTGTACCAGTTAAAGAGTAAAGCATTTATTTATTTGAGTAAAATTGGTCTTTTTATTTTCCAGTACCTATGAAGGGGTTATAAAGGAAGATCAAACGGTATAAGCTATTACTATTCGGATTTGCTGCATTAATTAACACATAAGGATCGTTTTCACCCCCATCATTTCTCTCCACCTGCTACGAGGACCATGTAGCGTCACCAAAAGCCTTTGAACACATTTAGGTGTTCATTCTTTTACTAAGCATCTACTGTCCAGCAAACATGATGCTGGGCACTGGGAACTGGGAGATGAACCCCCATAAGGAGCTTGCTGTCCAACAGTCAAGTGGGCCAACAATGCGGGACACAATTGATGACAGGGGAGCTGCAGGAAGGAATGGGGTGATGTGGGATCTGAGAGGAGGCAGCGATTTATCTGACCAGACAGAGTCAAGAACGGAGGAGGCGATGTGCAAGCAGGATCTGGAGGGTGGCCAGGGATTTTGTAAACAGAAGAGCAAGTAGACCACATATACCAGTGAAGAAGAGTGAGCTCTGTGCAGAGACCCCCAAGCCGAGCATAATAAGAAACAGCCAAGAGGAGAAAGAGCGAGAGGGGAAAGGTAGATTGTGGTCAGGTTGGAAAAGCCATCAAATGTCATCACTCTATCTTGAGCATAACCAGGAGAATCCTTAGAGGTTGTGAATACTAATTCCTTTCTATGTAACGATTTATTTTAATGTGTTTCTCCTGGAGGAATATAAGAGCTTGGGAGAAAAGAGAGGACACTTCACTGCCCTTCAGCCTCAGGCAGGCCAGCAGGCCAGGACTATCTGCAGGTACTGTCTTCTCAGTGGTGAACTTAGGGGGAGAGGGAAGGACCCCCCAGGATCATGGACCTGTGGGATGAAGAGCAGCTGATCCCTGCGATAAGTCAGAGACCTCGCCAAGCCCCCACCCTGAACCAAGCATAGCTTTGAAGTCCCTTAAAAAAAGGACAAGTGCCCCAAGACTTGCTTTGCTGTCAAAATATTTAGAAGAAGCATATTTAAATCGCGGACGGAACAATAGAACTAGCTCAGAAGTAAACGTTCATGCTGTCGAAGAAGCCTAAACCATAAACATTTAGTCTAAAATGTAGCTGCCTCGCTCCTTCTGGCCAGGGCTTGAAAGAAAAGCAGAGTTCTATAAAATGTGATCTGCCAGGATTTTCTTACCCCCGTGGCATGATAATTACGATGCTTCTTATTACATTGTAAAGCCTCATTCAAGGTGACTCAAATCCTCAAGGATGTGAGGGAGGCAGCTTTGCATTTTTCTCAATGCGTTTTGCTGAACCGAGGCAGTAATTCATTTTTGAAACAATGCACAGTGAAGATGAGGTTGGAAGTGACAACCTTGCCTCACTACTGGTCCAGCCCCTTGCTGTCACCTCCAGGTACTTCAAGGGCGGTTCTGTCAGCATTTTAGGGATCATCCTTGCAAAGTTTAATCAAGCTTTATATTAAATGGTTAACCTAGTTAAGACTTTGTATGAGGAGAGAGGCATTAGTCTGAAATTGTGGTGCACTGGATTCATTTTGCAAGACAAAGAGGCCCAAACCTTGGTCTCAGCCCTAGCCTTATCCATTCTTTCTACCATGGGTGAAAAAAAATGTTCAAGTGTGTATGTGTACAAATAATTTATAAAACTTTTTTTTTCTAAAAATCCTATGAATAACAAACCACACCTTAGAAAAATCCTACGTTGGAACCAGAGCACCACTAACCATGCTGGTGAAGGACTAGCCTCTGCTTAATTTATTTTTCTTTGTATTTTAGTTAATCCATTTATTTTTTACCTTAGTCTATTATGTCAAAGAACAGACGGGAAATTTTTTGCAGATGCCAGATGGGTTAGAAGAAAAATGGGTGCCCCTTTTAGAAATGTAAGAGGGTTGTTTATTTAACTTTGAAACCTTCCGTTCATTTTCTGTAGATATGTTTTGTGAATTACAATAAAGAAATGAAATGATTTTTTTCCTTCACTGGGGGCATTTTTGAATGAAGCAAGGTAAAGACACTAAGAAGAAACCTTAGATATAAGAAAAATAAAAACAATTGGGGGTTTCAAAGGCATTGTTTGTCTTAAGAGTGATGTGAAGAAACTTGATCAAAAGGCTCATTTTATTACAGTCATGCTTCATTATAGGAGGTGGGGACTGGGTGTCAGTGGAGAGGTGGGTGTTGGAGGAAGAAGAAATGAGCCTGCTTCCCTACTTGGTCAAGTTGCTGAGAGTCACTGTCTACAAGTAACCTCTTCAGCTTGCTGGTATTGATAACTGCTAGAGTCAAATATAGATTCAGGGCAAGAGAACAGAGGCATTAAGAAGCCCACTTTGCTTTGGGAGGCCAAAACAGGAAGATTGCTTGAGCCCAGGAGTTCTAGACCAGCCTGGGCAACATAGCAAGACCCCCTATCTAAAAGAAAAAAAAATTTTTTTAATTAGCCAGGCATGCTAGTGACTAAAAATACTAGTCCTATCTACTCAGGAGGCTGAAGCGGGAAGATTGCTTGAGCCCAGGAATTAGAGGTTACAGTGAGCTATTCTTGTATCACTGTACTCCAGTTAGAATGGAGCATGACCAGCCTTTGAGATAGATACTGTTATAAATCTAGGAGTTAACTTGCCCAGGGTCACGTGGCTTGTGTGTAACAAAGCTGTGAGGGCCACAGAGTGAGGCTTTCTATATGAATTAAGTGATTAATTTAATTTGATTTTTTAAAAAATTTTTAAAAAGGAATCCTGCTTTGAACTCACAGCTCTGCTTCTACCAATGGTCCTTGAGTCAAAGAATATGGCCATGGGAAGATCTGCCCATCTTTCTTGGCCTCGAATTTTTCTATCTTGTAAAATGGGGAGATAATTGTCCCTGCACCAAAAGCTCCTGTAAGACTTAGATAAGATAATGTTTATAAGGTAAACTGTACATGTTAAACTTGTATTGCCATTTCTAAGCCAGGAGACCTAGAGAATAAGTTCCGTTTGTACCTGTTGAGGGACTTGGTCCTCCAAATTCTCAACTTGAGTGACTTACTTCCAATCCCCAGCCTCTTCCCCAAACTCATTTCAGACTGCCAAGTTTTGATCAAGAGTGAGATTGGTTTGGGGTACAGTTTAGTTTTGTTGCATTTCTCAGCTCAGTGATGGGTTTTGGCTTAAGTATCATTTTATTTTTAAAGCAATCTGACTTTCTGAGAAGGGATGCTTGAGACAAGAAATGCAAATGCCATGAAATGGTGTCTGTCACATATATGCACTCATACAAACACACACCCTATATACAGAAGTTTCTCAAACATACTTGCCCCTCATTTTACCATTATAGACGAACACTGAACCATTTAACTCAACACAAAACGTAGATCACCTAAAAATAAGAGTCCTGCCCACCTTGCAACCTGGTGCTGGCTTCAAAAATCTTTTCAACATTTAGAACTTTCCATTTCCAGGCCAGGCATGGTGGCTCACTCCTGTAATCTCAGCACTTTGGGAGGCTGAGCTGGGAGGATTGCTTAAAGCCAGGAGTTTGAGACAAGCTTGGGCAACACTATAAATACCATCCTTACTCTATAAAACACACACACACACACACAAATACCATTTTCCACTTTACTAATGCTTGGCAGTTACTTTGGGGAAGGTTGTTTCTTCTAAATTCACTGATTGGAATCTCTTACTTTTTTCCTTAAATATAAACATGTTGATTGCTCTCTCTTTTTTTAAAGCAATTTTACATAGATAATATGAAATAAAAAGTGAGCACCTCTCTCCTCTTCACCCTACACACTTATCCCATTCTTCCAATGTAATCATTATAATTAATGACTCACAAACATATTTGTAAGAATGGTTTCCCTGCACACAGAATAATCCTTGCATAGAGATTAAAAGCTAAGGCTCTAGGGCTGAAGAACCTAGATTTCAATCTTGATATAGCTCCAAATCAAGTTGTTGTTTGTTTTAAATATGGGTGTCCTGAAATTCTTAAGACCTATTATTGCCATTTTAATACAGTTTCTCAGGTTTGTTTCAAAGTTAAGTATGTCAAAACTCACTTAAATCCAAATCCTATTTAAAACAGTTTAAGAACTTCCTTGGCCCACTGTACAAGGCCCCGGGTCTTCCAGCCTCTATTTCTCAAGGCCCAACTCTCATCCCCACCAACTGCTTCCCAGAATTGGGAGTACCTTGTACCTCTTCCCTTCTGCCCCAAATGTCATCCAACCAGTGGCTGCTTCCTCACCCCTTTGGCCTGTCACCTTCTCTTCACCTTTCAGATCTTTCAACTTGGATATCAGCTCTTCCGGGGAGCCATTCCAGATCCAATAGCCTAATATTTCTACAATACATCAATGCACCAGCATCCCCAATTGTCATTTTTGCTTCTTTCCCCACACCCCCTTTTCCCCAAAGGTCTCTGAGCTCCTCAAGAGAAGGGCCTCTGTGTTACTTCTCACTGAGCAACGTGCATGTCTGCCGGGTTTGTGCCTGATGAAGAGATGACTGAAAAAAGACCAAAGGACGATGGTACGTGGTCACAGCCGGTGGGTTCCAAGGCTGCCCCTCCACTTGGATGGTGAGGAGGCAGAGTAGGGGCCAGGAAAAAAGCCAGAGAGGTAAAACTGTCCTGTCCTTGTGGCTTCAGTACCTAGAACCTAGGAATCACTCCAGTCGCCTAAAGTGGGGGTCTTTTGCACCTTATTTTTCACTCCATTGAGCTTCTGTCTCCTTGTTATCTTGAGCCTTTGACAGCGATAAGGGAGACCAGACTTTATTATCTCAATACACATATATGTGAGGCCGCAGGAGGTGAGGGGTAGGGAAGAGTGGAGGGAAATGCTCATATGATCGTGGGCAAGAGCCTCCTGTGTGTAAATTCCCCATGGCAGATCACTAAAGGAAACTGCCCCCCAGGATCCTTTACAGCCCAGGTGAGGAAGGAAGGTGCAGAAAGGGAACTGTGGGGGGCGGGTGCCCAGGGAGCGTGGGTGTGGCTATGCACACACGTGCTCCCGTGTTTGTATTTACTGTTCACATGTGTGTTGGGGCAGAGGAAGGGACCCACTTTAATAAATGCATCAGAATCTGTCCAAGGTTGTGCCCGTGGCAATTGCTGAGGGTGTGCGGTGGGGATGGGAACCAAGCCCTTGAGCATTGCAAGTGTTAAGTTTCTGTTAATTTGGTGACAGTTGCCTTTGCATTTATCAGTGCCTCCATCCTTTTGGAGACTCCTGTACCACACTCGTCATACTGTATCTGAAGCTCTCTATTCATCTTGCTTTTGAAATGCAGGTCACATATAATAAAATTCCATAACTCACAACCAAGTTTTTTTTTTTTTTTAATTTTATTTAGAGTATGTGTGTGTTTGAGGTAGTGGCCAGAGAGAAAGAGACTTCATGAGGATTTCTTTTCCATAGGAAAACCTTGAGTCCATCCCAGACCCAGACTCCAGCCAAGGAAACACCACGTGAAGCCCAGGAGAGCAGAGGGCAAGACAGAAGATATGCCTGCCGGCGTCACCCCGCCTGTCCCCAGGCCCCCCACATCAGGGCAGGCTAAACACGCGGAGGCTTCTGTCTCCAGGGCTGGAGAGAGGCGCCCTCGTTAAAACTCAGATAAACAGTTTATCAGGAGATGAATGAGCCACTGGGCTCCAGAGACGTTTCCCCTTCCCCAGCGTGGAGCCAGATGGGGAGGGGGCTGCAGTCCGGGCAGGGGCCAGGCTGAGGAAGGGAAGGCGCTGTGGAGGGTGGAATACGCTTGCCACAGCTTCTTTGCCCCTTTGCTCTTTAACTTTGTCTCTATTTGGAGAAATGCATTTCACGTTGATTTCCCCACTTCCCCACACCAGCCCACGTTTTGGAGTGATTTCCCTTCCTCCCTCTCCTGTTTTCCCTCTTTTGCCCTCATCCCTTTCCCAGGGAAGTTTTATCCTTCTAAGGAGAGTCTCATCACCAACTGGACACAAACACACACAAAATTACAATGTCCTATGAGGCTGAATAAGGTGTTTCCCACTCAGGGTGTGCCAGTGTTCCCCAGCACCTGGGAGGCTATGAAGAGTGCCCCACCCTCTGGCTTCAGACCCACCTGCTCTATCGCTCCCTCTCGCAGTCAGTAAAGAAAACCGATAAGCCTCATCTTCACTTTGCTAAGTTAGATCAAGCCCAAAAGTTCTATTCGGGGTCTCACTAAGAGAAAGCTCATCAGATCCTGCACATACAAGATGCTAGAGACGGTCAGAAGCAGAGGGTGATGATTTGCATATGCCTGATGTGATGCAGGGCACGAAAGGTGGAAATTCTCATGCCTTCTTTATGATTTTTCATAGTCCCCGAACTCTTGGTTCTCTGCTGGGAGCCCCAGAGAGGTCAAGTGATTCCCAGAAGATCACAGAGCTGGTATGTTGCAAGTTTTCTGACATTACGCCTTTTGCATGTAACCCACAGTTGTCTTTGATCTATGTGTCTAGGGCCAAAGAAGTATGAAGACTGTCCAACTGTTCTATGATCATGATAGAAATAAGAAAAGACATCTAAAAGCACCCGAAGGCTCCTCTTGCTTTGGCCTGGAGTTTCCAGGCAGTTGTTTAAAGGAGGGCTTCTGCTTTCCATGCCCAAGGCAGTTTGAAGGGACAGAAACCTGGGATGGGGCTCATGAAGGGGCCTCCCCCTTGTTGTGCATCAGACTTTTCCCATTCCCCCTAAGGCCCAAACACCTCCACAGCAAAGGCCCAATCAAAAAACCAAACTAGCAGCCAGCCCTCCACTCGCCCATTCCCACCCCCAGTTTCCTTCTGAAGAAATACAACCCTCTTTGTCCAGCTCATCAAGTTCCCTCTTCAATACAGCCACAGAAGATGGAAATGGGATGGCTATTGAGTCCTCCCAAGAAATTCAACCAATTGTTAAAAGCTGTCAGCCCCCAAAGACAGCTCAGTTGCACCGGCACAGTGGACCCCAAGGTGAGTTGATTTCAACAGCATCCCCATCCCTTCCACCTGAGATGGTTGGCCAATTGAGAGCAGTGGGGTTCCCCAAAGAACTGCCCACTACAAGCTTTGCCTCAGGCATCATGCCAGGATAGGCATCTTACTTCCTTCATGTGGCACAATCTGAGAGGTTGTGTATCAGCCCCACCTTACAGATGAAAAAGAGGAAGGTTGGAGAGTGGTTGAGATGCCTGTGCTAAATGCTAACACAGCTGGCGAGTGGCAGGACCAAAATTCCAGCACAAATCCACCTGGTCTGAGGTTGTCTCTGTGTTGACTTCCTACCTATGGCATTTCTTCCTCTGCTCCTCATATCTCCATACTTTCTGGCTATACCTCATACTCTGTGGTTCCCCTCTTCATGCAGACTCATATCCTGTGTCTCAAATCTCCTCCTCTCTCTGCTCAGATAAATACACCCTTTTTCTTCATCAAGCTCAGCTAAAACTCAGCTCTACCATTAAGGTATTAGAAATGCTTAGCCTCTGATACCAACATCCCCAGAGTCACTCAGCACCTAAGTTCATGGGCACAAAGTGGGGGCCTGCAGGCTCCACCAGGGGCAGCGTTTCAGAACTCCACAGTGGACAAGGTAAGTGAAGTTTGGAAACAGTACAGTTAATATTATAATTGCTTTGGCTTCTTTTCAGTCACTATAATGTAGGACAAAATTTTAAACACCATTCAAAGAGGAGCATGCAATTGTTATATTTATAAAAAGGAGACAGTGGGTTTTAAAGAAAGGTTGTGAAACACTTGCCTACACTGTTAAGGGAATTAGTTTATAAACATTTCCCATATCCTTTTAATATTTTCTTCATATGCTTGGCAGAGCTTACTTAACTGGACACCAACTCTGAGTTCTCTTTTCTTTGTGGTCTTTAGCCAGTGGACACGCCAAAAAAAGGTCACCCAATCAATTCTCAAACACAGCTTGTTTCTCATTCCCGAGGGAACTTTTGTGCTGTTCAGTCAACTCTAGCCAGCCTAAATAAAGGACTTAAAGATCTGGGTTGGCTTTCAAACAAACAAACAACAACAAAAAAAAATAGATGACTTGAAGGATGAGAGAGAAAGACTGACAGAACATAAAATAGTAAGATATAGTGTCACCAATTAGAGCCCACGATCTCAGAAGAGCTGGGCTAAAATTTAGCCTTTGAACTCTACTAAAATGTTATTTTCTTAGTTAATTCACAGCAGTGACAAAATTGCTCTGGGAAGTTTAATCTCCGTAAGAAAACAAACTAGTGCCAAATCCCCATAAAGCCATCAAAAGGAAAAGAGTATGGTTTAATAGCCTCCTAGGTGCCAGGTTCTAATCACACATTATTTCAGAATCAACCCAATTCAAACAAGCAAGGGGTTGTTCTTTTTTTTTTCTTTTAGATGCATGTATTTTATTATTCTTCATTATATTATTCCCCACCACCACCACCTCCCAGTGGTAAGACAGAATTTATTTACAGACAAGAATACAGAAAACACTAAAGCTCCTGGTAGAGGGAGAGAATTCTAGTGGGGAGAGAGAAGCTCTCTCCGTTTCTCTCCCAGTCTTTCCCCATCTCCTCCTTTAGGCCTTTAGTCTCAGGGTATACATAGGTGCATGGGTTCCTT